>VXCM01001812.1:190127-191568 GCA_014773175.1 Lucifuga dentata
AATATAAGTGATTATAACATTTTTTATTTCTTAATTTTGTTCTTGCTGCCTTATCCTTATTTTTATTTTGGTTTATTTTGTCATTTATTTTTTATTTTTTTTATACTTAAAGGACCATACCATCTATTTTGCATGTTTGAGCCTAATATATTCAATTTTCATACACATAATGTTACTGGCAATCATTTTCAAAGCATACTACTGGAATGGTGAATTAAAAATGTTTTTCTTACCTTCCAGACTGCTATTGCAGTTCATTCTGGTACATTATTAAGATCAATTTGCTGATACTTGAAACGTTCTTGGGATAGGAAATCCATTATCTTGAACAACATGTGTATTCAAGTATTTTTTTTTCGAATTTACCTAATTTTAATGTTTAAGTGCAATAAAAAGTACAGAGTGAATGTATGTCTTCACCGGGGAATATAGTCCCAAAAGAAGACCTGTGTTTATCGAAAAATTTAAACGACCATGACTTCATAAGGCTGTATAACTATTAGCAGGAGAAACATGGATTTTTAAGAAGCAGTCTGGAAACCTACCAGAAAAAGCATTTCACTGTTGTTATGCTTGTATGACTGCACGTGACAAATGAAACTTGAAGATGATTTGCAAGAATGACAAACTCAGCCATCATGCTGTGAATCTGTTTGCCCTCAGATGATGATGTCATATCAGCTGTAGAGGATTATTTGGACTCAGACTTTTGGACAGTGAATCTCTGAGTCAGATGTTTCTATGCCAGGCTCAGAACTTATCAATCAACTCTCATGCGAGACTCAGCAAAAAGCACAAATGGAATGAGTTGCTGCATCAGTATTTAGACAAAAACTGCTTCTGAAAGCACAAAACATAAGACACAAATCACAACTATGCTTAAAATAATGCCTCAATAAAAAACAAAATCCAGCCGTGTTAGAGTTTTAGGCTTTATTAAAAAGCTGAAAGTGTGTAGCTGACACAAACAGAGCAGCTATATTGTTGTGTGCATTTCATGTGTAACAACAGAACCAGAGGTTTATAAACAGCAAAGATCATTTGATTACTCTGATTGTCAGAGAGCAAAAGTAACTAAGTACATTTAGTCAAGTTCTGCACAAGTACAAACTTTTAGGTACTTTCCTTGAATATTCTAGTTAGTGCTACTTTATACACCAGTCAGCCTCAACATTAAAATCAGCTCCCTAACATGGTGTAGGTCTCCTTGTTAAAACAGCTCTGATGTGGAGGCATGGACTCCTCAGACCTCTGAAGGTGTCCTGTGGTATCTGGCACTAAGACGTTAGCAGCAGATCCTTTAAGTCCTGAAGTTGTGAGGGGGGGCCTCCATGGATCAGACTTGTTTTTCCAGCACATCCCATTTATACATATAAAAAAATTGCTTGGCTTTAGAGCATTTGCTTACCGTGCCCCTTATCTCTGGAATACACTACCACTA
>VXCM01001814.1:0-88806 GCA_014773175.1 Lucifuga dentata
CCTCCCCTTTTTTTTTTCTTTTTATATATGTGTATATGTGTATACACCTATTTCTGTTATCACTGTTTTGTTTCTATTAGTCATTAACACTCTTTTTCTTCTGTATTTTCTATGCTCTGCTGAAAACGTTCAATAAACATTCATTAAAAAAAAATAGCCATCTTTTTCTTCTTTCTTTGATGTGTGTGAGAGAGAGAGAGAGAGAGAGAGAGAGAGAGAGAGAGAGAAACCGTTGTCTAGTGTAGAAAACCACACAGGGCTGTGAAACCACTGCTGAGGTCTGAATAATGAGGAACTTTAACTGTCAAGTACAGACCCCCAACACATACTGGTACACACACACACAATCTAAACTCTGAAACCCTAACCCTCCATGATGTAAACCCTCACAGCATCACACCTCAACCCAAACATTTCTATATTCATCAAGCCTTTAAATAAGCATTTTGACTTGTGAAAACAACAACAACAACAAAAAAAAAAAACTCCAACCATTTCTGTCAACTACATCATAAATCAAATCATCATCAGTATAATTGTGGGATTGTACACCAAGTCACCGATTCTTTCCAGTGAGCTGAGAAAGCAAACTGCTAATGAATCGTACTTTTGGCTGCTTTCAGTTTTGTTTAGAAAGGAAAGAGATTCAATACATTTGCTTCAGTTTCATTCTGTCGACCAGATCTATTTACTTGGTATGGACTATTTTACAGCTGGTTTGTCAAGAAAATGACAGCAAAAAGGGTTGGAAAAGTTGGACACGCATACACTCCATGCGTGCCAATGTACTCTAACACATGACTCAGTACTACACACACACATTCACGTGCTCTGACCTGTTATTAAAAGTGGGTACATGATAGGCATGTGGTGAAAGAAATGAGGAGAGAGAGAGAAACCAAGGTCAGTGGGTTCTTCCACGTTCCACTTATTGGTCATACCACAGAATCATTTCTAGCTTCTCGTCCTCCTCTCTCTCTCTCTCTCTCTCTCTCTCTCTCTCTCNTCTCTCTCTCTCTCTCTTCCTCTCTCTCTCTCTCTTCCTCCAGCAGACACGCAGCCTTGCCACACACTAACGGTCTGACTCAGAGTGGGACGCTTATGAAATCCAGGTTTGCCACGGCGGCCCTCACTCGGCTTGATAAAACAAGACATAAGTCAGCTTTGTCTTTCAGCGCTCATCCAAACTGCAGCAGGGCTCAGTCGCTACCATTACGTCTCCTCCTGCCTGACGGAGAGCAGACACACTCTGAGCCTTACACAAGACAAATGATGTCTGTGTGTGTGTGTGTGTGTGTGTGTGTGTCTGTGTGCCCATGGTGTGGATGCAGGCATGCCTGCATTCTTGTGGCCTAGTTGTTGATACATGCACCATTTAAAGGACCATACCAACCATTTTGCATGTTTGAGTCTAATATATTCAGTTTTCATACATGTTACGCTGCTGACAATCATTTCCCAAAGGATAAAACCGTATTTCAGTTTTCCTGATATTTTGCAAACCTCTTAATCTTTCAAAATCAAATATTCAAGCGATACACCCAACTTAGAAATCAATGTTTCGCCTGCTAGTAGTTATGCAGCCTTATGAAGTCATGGTCGTTTAAATTTTTTGATAAACGCAGGTCTTCTTTTGGGACTATATTCCCTGGTGGAGACATGTATGCACTCCGTGCTTTTTATTGCACTTAAATGCTAAAATTACGTAACTTCTAAAAAAAAAAATCAAATGCACGTCTTGTTCACGATGATGGATTACCTATCCCAAGAACATTTCAAGTATTAACAAGGTGATTTTGATAGCGTACCAGAACGAACTGAAACCAATGGTGGTCTGGAAAGTAGGAAAAACAATTTTAATTTCTTCTTTCCAGTAGTATGCTTTAGGAAATGGTTGTCAGTAATGTTACGTGTATGAAAATGGAATATATTAGGCTCAAACATGCAAAATGGCCGGTATGGTCCTTTAATTCTCATTCTTAGCCTTGGTCACAATAAGCTGACTGAAGATGAAGTGCTTGGCAGACGTTCAATAGCAAAATGGCTGGACGCATAGTCTAAATGTAAATACTATGTATTACCGCTCAAATCAAATGTTAAAACCAGGACTTGATGGTGGCAGTGGGCATTGTTGGTTTCACTAAGTTATTCTTTTTGTGAATAATACATGTGATCCAAATGTTTTGCACGGAAACATGCACAAAGCGATGCATGGGGAGATATCAGATCAAATAATCAAAAGCATGAAGGAACACAGCGCTGCTTTATACAAATAAAATAAACCGACCGCACAATTACAATTGAGCTTTTTGGTTTTCCTTTCACTTAAATAAACATTGGAGAGTAGCAGAGCAATGTAGCGGGCATAATTACACACAATAAGTTTTTTTAAAGTTTACATGGTGGTGTAGGAAAAGTTTTCCATGAGTTCCTTTTTTTTTTTTTTTNTTTTTTTTTTTTTTCTCCCATCTGTTTGCATATATAGTTGTGGTACATGCCATGTTTTTTTGTGTGTATGCATACATATATATCTATATATAGACATATATGCAGTTTGATCTTGTATCAGACAGATAACATAGTGTGTGTATGTGTGTGAGTGTGTGACCTTCACCAGCTCTCCTTGACTAAGCTATCAGTTTATTTAAAACTAATAATCTCTTTCTATCAGGGAGGGCTAAACACCTGAACAAAAACACAAAGATAAGCAAACAGTAACAAATGAACAAGCAACGACTGTAATAAACAGTCTAGTGATTTAATTTGTGAAGTTCCACGCACCAAATCCAGATCACCAGAGTCCTGATCCCCCTGAGAACACCCAACACAGAGAGGTGGTGAAGGCCTCAAACACTGGCACCAAAAGCAGCAAAACATGAGACCCAAGGTGAACGGAAATGTATGGTGTGGCCATATGACTCCCCCATCANCCCAGCAACCCACCCCCAGCCCCCACAAGGCCCTAAACCACACTGCGAACCAGCAGGTGAACACTGAGCCAACCTCACCACAAAAACCTCCACCATGAACACAGCACATGTAAAGGACCGAGCACGAACGGAACAACTAGGCACCACACATTTCCACATTTCCAACATTGACATTTTCCTGTAGAAAACAAAGAGGAAGACTGCAAATGAGCTGAAGAAGATACCAATAATGACATCAAGTTCCTCAATATAGTTAGCAGATACAGCTTATCGCTGATCTATAATTGTTGAACTGCTCCAATTATATTATATTAGAGAGAGAGAGAGAGATCATCAAATTATGGTCCTGTTAGACCCTCCAAAAATACCTCTGATCTTATTTTCTTGAATCCACTTATGTCACTGAAGACAACAAGGAGTCCAGTTATCCTGTGAGTCACAAACACCCCTCATACATCCTTGTCTCTGATCTGTACTCTGCATCAAAACCACTTCTTTGACTTCATAGAAGACACCACACCAATGACAAATAATGTCTGAAAGGCTCAAATAAGTGCTTGTGTGTGCATATGGGGTTCACATCATAGTATAGTATATGTACGCCTGCAAATGTGCATGAATGTGTTTTTGGATGGAGATGTTTCAAGTTCAGATCACAGCATCACATGAAGAAAACAGCCAAACTCCTCTCTTTACTCTTGGTTAATGGAAGCGCTGACTAGATGCTGGACATCCAAATGTAACTGTAAAATTTGACTTTTATTGATACGTATTTTTTGCTTGTTATGGCATAAACCTAAAATTACAAGGAAATTAATCGCAAGCCCTAAGGGAAAGAGACTCCGTGTTCACTGCCAGGTTACTGATAAAAACTATTTTAACACAGTCGTAAAAAATAGCCGCATAAATAAATAAGGCAAGACGTGCTTTTGCTCTGCCAAAAACAATCACCCTGAAAACAAAAATGAGGCTAAAATGTGAAATCAGAGCTACTATATGGTTCAGAATGTTAGAAATAACATCAACAATAGAAGATCTGAATCTTAACCTATAAGCACCTGTGTATGATTCTACAGATTAGAAGGCCAAGAAGGATTTTGAAGACAGACATTGTGGTATAAAAAGAAAATGGAGATGGATTGGATGTGAGCTAAGATGAGAAAACACAATGTTCTGGCTGCCAGAGGGAAAAAGAAAGAGGAAGGCCAAAGACAGTATGTAGAAGAACAGGAAAAATGGAACTAGAGAGAACAAACGTTTTTTAGGGAAAGGCACAAAAGATGGGAAAGGATAGATCCTGTTGGTGATGTAATATAGATGCCATGTGCCCAAATGCCTCCAAAAGGACCAAAGAGGAAGCAAGCTGAATGCAAACAGACTGCTGGGTCCAACAATCACTACCGTGACGTGAAACCCGGGCTCTCTTTCCCATTACGTAAAACGCTTCATACGCTAAACATGGAATACCAAACCTTTGCTGACACTGAATGTACTGAATGGTATCTGTGCTGCGATCTGAGTCGAAAGCCACTTAATCACAAACAAACAGCACCACAAAGATGGTCACATGAGCTTCAACTGTAAAAGAGACGCCTAAAGCCTCTCCAAAAGGAAAACTATATTTGCCCAAATTATTATCCCAAACCTAGACAAACCACATCAGCAGAAAGGAGCATAACTCATAAGACAACAGGGATTATAACAGACATTAATGCCTGCAAATGCTGATAATCGGCATGCAAACATAAATAATCCACTTTTGTAGCTGTGGATGTAATAGTGATTAAGTTTAATTAAAGTTGTAGCCCTTTTTAATGACATGTTATCTCTGTATATCCAGTATCTCAGATAGAAAACCAGGAAATAAATCAACAACTCTTTGGCTAAACTTTGATCCCTAAAGATGTTCTTTACTGGACAGAAATACGGAGTATAGAACTTGATCAAACCAGTCAGATATAAATCTACATCGTCTGCATGTTGGTTTGCAGAGAAAATAGAGTTCAGGTTCAAAAGAAGAAACACAAGAATGAGAGAAAATAAAATTGCAGATCTCTGGCAAACTGACTACTCATTCTTCCTCTCAAAAAACCTTATTTCCTGGTTCAATCCACCAATCGTACCAAAATCACTTTCTGGAGAAGCTGTCAGAATTGACTAAAAGATACTGAGGATATAGAGATAACAAAACATGACCAGCACCACCCAGACCCATCAAAAAGTCCTCCTCTGAGGATGTGCACATTTATTCTTTTCCAGAAGAGAGAACACAGAAAACACAAGGATCATCTATCGCTGTCCCACGGCCAATAAGTTTCCTTCAGGGCACCCATGGGATCCATACGTTTTCACATATGGCAAGTTGAGTCTGGCTTTTATGAGGTGAATTGTTTTGGGATTGTGTGTGAGAAGAGAAGGAGTAAAATTTTAACTGTCAGTGGAGAGAGAGAGAGAGAGAGAGAGAGAGATTTTTTATTTCAGAGTAGGTGTCACCTCACTTTTCTTCATTTAGTGAGTTGAGTAACAGGCAGACAGGCTTGAACACACTGCCCCCTGCTGGACCATTAAATAGAGGTTAAACCAGAAAAGCTCTACAGAATTTGAAATATATTATACTGTATATATATATAGTTTTTTTAATGTGCATTTCAGTTTTAGTCATTTTTTTTTCCTGTATTGATAGGAAATACATCAGTTGCACAGTTGGAGGAATATGAATTTGACCCTGGCAGCCCTGACATTTTTTGTGTGTTCATCAATCAATAACTGCAGGATAAACACAGAACCAACTGTACACATTTGTCCACACAAAACTCTCTCTCACACACACACACAGAGTGACTGATTATCTGAGTTTTATTTGTCTTTACCTGCTATGACCTTAACATGATGAAACACTATGTGCACACCAAGCCCACAGCATGTACTGTATGCACTCGCTACTGCAGTTTGGATAACTTGCATGAAGTTTCAGCTCATGGACAGAATCTTACCTGATGAGCAGCACATAGATGTGACAAAGGAGCAAAAAATAAGAAAGAAATCAAGTGAGACAAAAAAAAAAGTCTCACTTCTGATTACAAGAAAAGCACAAGGGAAAATGAGAAATTAATAATACACTCTTAGTGTCACTGTCAAACGACCATACTGGCCATTTTGCATGTTTGAGCCTAATATATTCAATTTTCATACATGTAACATTACTGACAACCATTTCCCAAAGCATAAAACCATATTTCAACTTTTCTGATATTTTGCAAAATCTCTTAATCTTTCAAAATCAAATATTCAAGCAATACACCCACCTTAAAAATCCATGTTTTGCCTGCTAATAGTTTTGCAGCCTTATGAAGTCACGTCATTTAAATTTTTCGATAAACGCAGGTCTTCTTTTGGGACTATATCCCCAGTGGAGACATACATTCACTGTGTGCTTTTTATTGTGCTTAAATGCTAAAATTACATAACTTTGTAAAAAACCTAAACACACATCTTGTTGACGATGATGGATTACCTATCCCAAGAGCGTTTCAAGTATCAACAAGTTGATTTTAATAGCGTACCAGAATGAACTGAAACCAATGGTGGTCTGGAAGGGAGAAAAAATTTGGAACTCACCGTTCCAGTAGTATACTTTGGGCAATGATTGTCAGTAACATTACATATATGAAAATTGAATATATTAGGCTCAAACATGCAAAATAAACGGTATGGTCCTTTTAATGTGCAGTGTCCAAGACTAAAGCACACTGAAAATGGTTTGCATTAAATCTGTTGAGTTCAGAAAAGGAATTCTTCATCCAAATGCCTGTCATCTATTAATTACGTACAACTAAAAATGTTTAATTGACGCACACTGCAGCCCAAAATAAAGGGCAGCAGGCTTTCGGCCTTCAGGCAGGGACTTTGATGAGGCAGTGTCCGATGGCTGCAAGTCTGGACACATGACGAGCCCTTCTTGCAGATCTTCCCAGCGGTTCCCACGAGGTCTTGGTGGGTCATACCTAACACACAGGAAACCACTCTATTACAAACAAAGCTCTGTAAAAACCATGTGATTGTCTTAATCATGCAGGCCTTGTTGACTTGAAGAGGGTGTAGACAGCCATGTGCCACCTCTAACACACAGAGAGGAGCTTCTCTAGGAGGGCATAAGACACTCGCTACACTCGCTCCCAGATCCCATGCTACCCCAAGCAAACATGAGGAGTTGCTCAAGTAGCAAGAAGGACATGGCGCTTCAAGGGCTTCCAAACAGCATAAACAAGCTGTCAGCTAAGTTCGATGGGGCACAAATCCAAGCCACAAGCACCTGAGTGAACCTCTGCACTTTCTCTGAACTGGCTGGCAAGTGCAATCTGATGAGCAGCCAAATTATTATTTTTTAAGAACAAGGCAATTAAATTCATCCTAGAAGCTGAGTAGGTGTTGTCAGTGAGCCAAGTCAAGTTGTAAGCAGAGGTATGAAGCTGAAATCCAGCATAACTGGTTTGTGAACAGCAAAATAGCAAATGCACATAATTCTGTTTCTGTTTGAAGAAATCAACACTCTCAAGGCCCCATCGTATCCACCAAACCACAACCAGATGAATGTCTGTGTCCAGATATGTGATCCAGATTTGAGCTTGGTTTGGTGTGGCAAAAGTGGATCTGTTTGTCTTTTGCCACGGAACATCTGTTTACCTTCACCAGTGCAAGAACTTATCCCTGAGAACGTTTCTTTATCCTGAGAATATCAGTGTAAAGTTTGCTCACTGTTAAGTTTGGGCAAGTACAAACCGTTTTGTTTTTGAAACAATTTGTTCGAGTTTTGGAAATTGGATTTAATTAATATAAGCATGGTGATGAGCTAATATAGAAACAAAACAAGGCCAATAATTCTGCATCGTCGTGTATTTTGACTCAAAGTTTAGACATTCAGATCTTGGAATGTCTTGCAACACTCACTTTCTCACTTGTAACTCCATCCTCCATTGCAAGAGGATAGCAATCTCAACATACCAAAGAAATGAGACTTTTTAAAAAATATACAACACAGACTGCAGGGCCTGGACAGAGAATTTTAAAAACTGTAAATGTCAAGATTTGGCAAAATAAGGACTCACTCACTTATATTGATCAGCAACCCCATCAGCACCCTGCAGGTCATATTGTGGTCATTTGTGCAGCGGGGCAGTAAAAATTGTACTTTTTGCCATTTTAACAGCTCTAAGGGAAGTTCATCCAGGATAAGGTTGATTCTCCTCCAATAAAACCGCACCCTAGCCTCAGAGGAAACCACGTCCCGTACTCCCACCCTCCCTCCTCCTTCAAACTCACTTTCTTCAACGTTACATATACAGTCAGCCCGTCTCTGTCAGACCTTACTTAAAATGTACTTTTGCCTATATTACAAATCATTTCGTACAATATATGCATTTAATACCGTTTGTCTCTTTGGGACCTGAGACTCGATGGGATGTGGTGAAATGACAGTTAAATGTAATTACTCTTTCTTTTATTGTGTTTCCTCCCATTCCCTCCACCTCTCAGCCTAAACAGCCTATAAAGGTCTGATTTATTGTTATTACAGCTGAGTTGAATCAAAGGGTAGCAGTGGCACAGACAGGAAAGGCTCTGACTGAAGAGGGAGGGATGTGGCCTCAGGCTACATTCTGCAGACAGTTCTATTATATTTGACTGGGTTGGGCTGATATGGCACTTTAACACAGAACCCACCGTTTCCTCATGTGAACCTTTGTACCTTGTAGGAAATCCAATTTTTTTTTTTTTTCAGAATTTCAAGGACATGGCTGGGGTCATTTAATTAAAAGAAAATATGGTTCCTTGTTTGAAATATCTTTTACACTCACAGTCCTTTCTAGAATGTTAGAAAGCTAGTGCTAAAATTAGGCTAAGCTAGGCAAATTTATTTCTATAGCACCATTCAAACACAAAGGCAACTCAAAGTGCTTTACAGAAACAGAATGCATTAAAACAATATTTAAGAGACAATAAGAACAAAATAAAGCAACATTTAAAGGACCACACCACCCATTTTGCACGCTTGAGCCTAAAAAATTCAATTTTCACACGTTATATTACTGACAATCATTTTCCAAAGGATAAAACCGTATTTCAACTTTTCTGATATTTTGCAAAATCTCTTAATCTTTTAAAATCAAATATTCAAGCAATACACCCACCTTAAAAATCAATGTTTCACTTGCTAATAGTTACGCAGCCTTATGAAGTCACGGTCGTTAAAATTTTTAGATAAATGCAAGTCTTCTTTTGGGACTATATTCCCTGGTGGAGACATACATTCAGTCCACACTTTTTATTGAGCTTAAATGGTAAAATTATGTAACTTCTAAAAAAAAAAAGAAAATCTGAATCTTGTTCACGATGATGGATTACCTATCCTAAGAACGTTTCAAGTATCAACAAGTTGATTTTAATAGCGTACCAGAATGAACTGAAACCAATGGAGGTCTGGAAGGTAGGAAAAACATTTTTTAAATCCACTGTTCAGCAGTATGCTTTGGGAAATGATTGTCAATAACGTTACGTGTTAAAAAAAAAAAAAAAAAAAAAAAAAANTAAAAAAAAAAAAAAATTGAATATATTAGTCTCAAACATGCAAAATGGGTAGTATGGTCCTTTAAAAACCAAGAATAAAATAGGATAAGTAAAAAAAAGAAATAAAGTAAAATTAAATAAAATAATCCAGTGTTATGTTTAGAGAAGGAAAAGAGATGAGATATATTTCACTGAATATTCATGAGTATTGTATGCAATATAATGATGTTTTTGGGTGTTTTTTTTTTTGTGTGTGTGATTTTAGTCTAGCTGCAACCTTTTTTTATTTTAAAAAAGTCAGATGGCACTGACTTTCCGTGCCAGAGTCACATGGTTGTTATTCAAAAGCTCAGCGCGATAATCATCCAGATGTTCTATAAGTTTGCCCTTCTACAGCCTTGCTGATTGACTGGCTAATTCTCTGAACGAAAATCTGCTGAGAATATGATTACAATCAAAATGTAAAATGGTTTCAATATGGTGAACAGCAGCTCTCAGGTTTCAGCTCGGTGACATTTCGGTTCATTTTTGACTGGTTTTGTTGACTGGTTCATGAGCAAAAGGCTTGCAGTCTCCATGTTTCAACAGGTATATATTATGCTTTTTTGTTATTTTCCCTCTTTTTTTTTTGGCGTATGTGTTGAACATTGTCAAAGTTGTAAAACTCCACTAAAACAAATCTATGGATTCTGAATGAAACCTTAGGTTTTGATTCATCCTTTGCTTCTATGATATATCCATATCAATGTGTGAATGTAACACACTTGGTTAGACATACCCATGAAATTAGCATAGATGTGCTAAAACAAAAATAAATCATGCTATGCACGATTATTCACAACTGTTTTTCAACATCATACTAAGCCATCTGAGCGAGGATTAACCCTGACAGCCTCTTGACTCACATACCTAACACAGCGAGGCAGGATGTGTCATTTGAAAAGACTTTAACAGGGAAAGATCATATTTCAGTTACAGCAGATTGTTTCTACCAGCACACCAAGCGTCACACTGTTGCACCATGTCCCTTCGCCCTGCTGTTTCCTGCTTCCTAATGCTCCTTTTCACACGCCAAGTTCCCACCACTGACACCTCCATTCCCCCCCTACTACTTTCTCTTTCCTCCATGCAATTACCTCCTCTGCCCTCCCCACTTACTGCCTCCTTAAATGCCAAAATCCCTCTTGTCCCCTCTCACCACCTTAACCCATTCCTGCTCTTCCACACCATGTTTCCTTCCTCCTTTACCTTTCCAGCCTCTCTCTCTCTCTCTCTCTCTCTCTCTCTCTCTCTCTCTCTCTCTCTTTCCCACTATTTCTCCTGTTCTTCTGGCATTTCCCACTGTACATATTAATTTCTCTAACACCATATCTACCTTCTGCCCTCCTCTTGAGGCTTTAAAGGACCATACCAGCCATTTTGCATGTTTGAGCCTAATAAATTAAATTTTCATACATGTAAGGTTACTGACAATCATTTCCNATTTTGCATGTTTGAGCCTAATAAATTAAATTTTCATACATGTAAGGTTACTGACAATCATTTCCCCAAGGGTAAAACCGTATTTCAGCTTTCCTGATATTTTGCAAAATCTCTTAAGTTTTCAAAATTAAATATTCAAGTGATACACCCACCTTAAAAATCCATGTTTCTCCTGCTAATAGTTANTTTTCAAAATTAAATATTCAAGTGATACACCCACCTTAAAAATCCATGTTTCTCCTGCTAATAGTTTGTAGCCTTATGAAGTCACGGTCATTTAAATTTTTCGATAAAGCAGGTTGGAACTATATTCCCTGGTGGAGGCATACATTCCTTCCGTGCTTTTTATTGCGCTTAAAGGCTAAAATTACGTAACTTCAAAAAAAAAAAAAAAAAAAAAAAAACCTGAATACAGCTCTTGTATACACAATGATGGATTTCCTATTCCAAGAACGTTTCAAGTATCAACAAGTTGATTTTAATAGAATGAACTGAAATCAATGGAGGTCTGGAAGGTACAAAAACTTTTTTTAATTCACCGTTCCAGTAGTATGCTTTGGTAAATGATTGTCAGTAATGTTACGTGTATGAAAATTGAATATATTTGGCTCAAACATAGAAAATGCCTGGTATGGTCCTTTAAATCCAAGTCCAGCTGAGCAGATGGCACCAGGTAGGACCCAAAACGTCTGCAGCGACACACTTGGCACAAACCAGGCGCTCAAGCAAATACAGCTGCATAAACAACTTCTGTGTTAAAATGCAAAGTATGCAACTGAGCCCCAGAATCCTCACTATGTTACGATGAAAGGAATGATTAATAATAATAATAATGATAGAGTGAATACCTCAGCCATGCCAAATACTCGATTATGTGGTTGTGTGACATTGGGGCATGGGAAAGATAACAGAGCCCTCAGGCTGAAATTAGTTTTATAACAGTGGAAGTGCACATGTATACACATAATAATGTTAGTGTGCAGAGTTGGTAAGTTATAATAACAGCGTGTTCTATTCAGGGATGTCCTGGTAGATTCTTGTTCTGGGCTGCTCATAGAGACGTCTGTAAACCTGCAGCCAAAGGGACTGTAGATGGTGTCGTTTCTAACGTGCCGCTCTCGAGTCCCAGTGGCAGCGATGCTTATCGAGCAGACCGTCTTCATCCTTCCTCCTCCATCTTTGCATTAAAGCTCAGAGCTATGCTTACTTTCTTAGCTTGCTGGCTTAAAATAGAGGGGAGCAGACATGATTAAAAGTGATTTACACTTTCTTCCAGAAGTCAGAGCAATTTTACTCTTAAAGGACAATTCAACTGTAAAATGTGCTTGTTTTACTTTGATGGTACTACCCACATGATAGAAAGACAAAGGAGGAAGGATATAGGTCACTAAAAAGAAATGCATGATCAGAACTCTGCCTTTGGGTAGTTCTTTATCATGTGATGCGATCAGATTTTCTGCTGTGCCATGTTCTGAATTTGTAGAATGCCTGTATCTGTGAACAAAAAGCCAATTTTAATCAATAGCTGTCTCACAAGTGTTTTGGTTTAACCTAAACATACAAAACTGTGCACACAAAAACACACACACACACACACACACACGCACACACACACACACAAAATACCCAAAAAGTCCCTTCTTGCCAAAGTCAGCCAGCCTCATTAAACCCAGGATATTGTAAAACAGTGGGACAGCAAACAGACCAAAAATGACTGCACTAAGCTAGAAAAGCGTCAGCTAAACTCGGATTACCTGCACACACAGTAACACAGTTAACTATTGACACATGCCCCATCAAACCTCAACTAGAGCCTGCTCTGCTTTCTGTCTGTTCAGTGCAAGTTGTAAATTTTGATGAAATGCAGCTTTGGGCAGCACTGTGTTTGTGTGTGTGTGTTGAGTAGATTATAATAGCTTATCTCAAAGGGAGCCATTGGCCTATTCTCTCCTGCTACAGACTCCAAAACAACACTCAGTCCCACTTGAGAGTACTCTGGGACTTGGATGATCTTAGCTTCTGGCACAAGAATCTGGCTGCCTTCCAAAGATAATATTTGTCAGTGTAGTCTCATTTTAAACCTTTACTGTTTATTACATTCTGCAGCCTCCACTTTTTTGGAATCGGCAATGAGGTTTCAGATTCAAACTGAAGATTCCAGTGAAAATCTTTTTGTGTTTTTAATTGCTCTAAAATGTTCAAAGTGTTTTTAATCAGTCTGTACACTGCGCAGAATAAAAAGACATCTAATAATTTTTCATTCGTTTCATATGGTTCGAATAATTTTCTTTCAGTGCTGCTTATTGTTGGAGATCTTGACTTGCGGAACGACCCTCATAAAAGGTCAGCCCAGTGGAAAGCACAAGAAATATAGACTTCAGAGCAATTATGGAACCACATTGCATAATATTAACATCTCACACAGTCAATGAATCTGTTCTTGAATCTGGCATCATTACTTTCCAAAGATGATGGATGAAAGGAGGTCATTGGATTGCACAATGCAACTCAGGAAATAGTTCAATTTCTCACATTACATCTTGAAGCAAGTGGAAGTATTGTCACTGTTTTTAGTGTTTTTCTGGTTTCTTTTACATAAAAAGTTTCATGACTAAAATGTGTTGGGAAGAATATTTTGCGCTAAATAATCAAAAGGAAACAACCTAAACCCTCTGACTTCTGCTGCTTTCAAGTGGAAACCCCAGGGAGATTTGGCTGGTGGAAGTACTTGGCTCTTTTTCAATAGAACGCTTTACTGAATGCTGAAAAAACATCACAGACAATGCACCGAGCCTTTTAAGTCAACACATTGGGTTGAATATCAAAAGGCAGCATGTGATTGGCCCAAATGTGCCAAACATTTAGAGCTGTCAGTTTCCTGCACCTGCAGGATCAACATATGGTTGAGGTCTGGACCTCCCATGATATATGGAGCACAATATTGCAAAAAGCAAGCTAACTTCCCCAAAGTGTGTGTGTGTGTGTGTCTTTGGAAGTTACTCACACCACACACCCTCTGCTTAAATAGACTCGCTCTTTCACTTGCATCTTGCATCGAAACCACCAGTGGGTTCAGTGCGTCATTTCAAGAGTCTCGTCACAAATTTCAAAAGAAATTTCTGCGATTAAGTTTCATTTGTGCAGAACCGATGTTGGTGATAAGGCTTCTCTGGAAAATAAATGTGACTATCACTTTTTTTCATTGCCTTCTTGTTGTAGGCATTGCCTCTGATGAGTAAAACACCACAGGATCAGATTATTGTGTCTTTTCACTCGAACATCAAACTGCTTTGAAGATCACAGTGACATTTCCGTCATGTGAGTGTGTGATCTCACGTCATGTGAGTGTGTGATCTCATGTCATGTGAGTGTGTGATCTCACGTTTCTCTCTTTCTGTTTCTGGTCCTTAATGCCTCATTGTGCTTCAGAGTCTCTTTTTTTCTTTCTTCATTGTTACTTCTATCACTGGCAGCTTTGAACAGGTATAAATGTGGTTACTTTACAATGTGATCAGACCCCACAACATACGAACTAGGAGCACTGAGGACCTAACTCTGGCTTGTACACGGTGGATGACAGACAGTCGTCTCAGGTACTCAACCATAAAGCAGCAGAAATCCATTCTGTCCATTGTTTGAAAGCATTCCCAACTGTTGATGGCTGCATTCAACAAAATTTGAAACTTTCCAAAACAGACAAGCCAACAGTCATGCTCACTTCATGTGCACTGAGCTGTGAAATTACTTTTAATTTCTCTCTGATGCTCTCAAGCTTTTCTCTCTCTCTTTTCACAGAGCTAGTTTCATCTCTGTCCATGCTTACAACCCTGTGCTACGCCATGAAAACCTTCAAAGATAGAATAACAGGGAGATGAGATCTGAGATTGTTTGTGATTATTCTTCTCTGTGACAGCAAGCTTTTTATCTCACTTTCAAGAGTGGTACTGATCAGGTTTCCACATGGTTACTCTCCGATGTGGTTGAACGCCAAAATCGTACGTCCTACTTCTTTATAAGCGTACCGATGCCTTAACTTTAGCCTGTACTTCGAGGTTAGCAGACAGCCACGGCTCAGATGTTCGATCATAAAGCAGCAGAAGCCCCGTTCGTTGTTTGAAACCATTCCCAATGCCGTGCCAAGCAACTCTCAACAGTGCAGCTTTGCAAACTTTCAGCGTAGCGTAAATAGAAAACGAGTTCCGAGGTCTCCCTTGAGTGACTTTCCAGCACATTAGCTCCAGGAAGCCGTTCATTTTAATGTCAGAAGTGTGTTAGCGCTGCTATATGGTGTTTTGACTGTAACTATCCCAGCATTTACTCCAAATATACACACGCCATTCTTCTTCTGCTGAGCGTATCTTTAAGGCATAGTTAAGTAATTACTGGAGATTTTAAAATAAACACATCCGGTGCACAGATTCGACTCTGTTAACAGGATGACGGGTTACCACCCTGTCACGGTGCAGATCCAGCACTGTGTAACACTTGAGTCCGTGCCCAGAGAACATGACACATGAGCTCCTGCCAGAATAAGGTGGAGTGTCTCATCTCAGTGTTACGGTATCCTCTATATTTTACACTGTCTCAGCTAAAGACCGTTTCATTTGAAGTGGCCTGGTTACTCAAGCAGACTGGCATGCACGGTATGCGACCACAGTGCTGTTTTGCTTCAGATTAGGCCCAGATCATCCGACTCAGTCCCCTGCACTTCCTGTCAGAAATACATCTGAAAACAAGGGCTTAGAGGAGAATGTAGAAATATCTGTGACACTTGCATCAGTTGAATCAGGTGATGTGGATTAATTATAGGTAGCTGTATTTGGTGTAGAATAAGTGATTTTTATTTGTTTAAAGGTAAGGCTTTGGTCATGATTTCTCTTAGTTTGTAAAACAATAAATAAGTTGGGGGGAAGGTCATATAAACACAGTATACCACTTCTAACGCAAACATGCATGTATTTACAAAAATGTCTGAGACATTATTATTGGCGCCTGGCTAAAGACATGCTACTTAAGTTTAATTATAGTTATTCCAACATCTCCATTATAAAAGGTATTTTTTTGTGTCTGTTTCCTCAGTCAGCATCGTCTGTAAATTCACTGTCTTGGTATTCCGCCTGGCATCCACTGCACTCATCTTCTCATAGCCAAAGTTATTACCATCCTGTCCTCTTCTCCGCAAAGAATGCTTGTTTGGGCAGAAATTTTGGGACATCTCTCCATTAGAGGCTCTAACA
Source organism: Lucifuga dentata (assembly GCA_014773175.1). Taxonomy (NCBI): domain Eukaryota; kingdom Metazoa; phylum Chordata; class Actinopteri; order Ophidiiformes; family Bythitidae; genus Lucifuga; species Lucifuga dentata. The sequence goes on from VXCM01001814.1 coordinate 16,211, forward strand.
CACTCAGTCATCACATTACCTGCACTCATTAACGACTGTCAAAACAAGGGAGGAGAGTCACAGTGCCCGACGAAGAGCAGGACACTTGACACCACTTGTCATCTTCCCTTACTTGAAATACCAACCAGAAGTACTGACACACACACACACACACACACACACAGATTCCTAAAGCGATAATGGTTAAGTGCAACTCACAGACTGAAATAGAGCCTATTAACATCTTGTGTGACTGACTTTTGTATGGGATTCTCTCTTTTTCCATTTCATATCCTAAAATAATTGCATTTATTGTTATTTATGTTCAATAATTTGCATGTTTTATTTACTCTGTAAAGCCATTTATGATTAATGTTTTTTGTATAAAGTCCTCCTAAAGTGGATAATCAATGTGTTACACCACTTTTAGGCAATAATTAGATTTATTCCCAAACCCTAACTCTTGTGACTCTTGTAGATTTGCATTAGCAGTAAACAGATCACCATTAAAAGACCCGGGGAAATGTGAGGAATGGATCTCCAAGGTATTTCCAGTCAAGCACCTGTGCGTAAAAACCCTTCTTCTATCAGGTCAGGTTGATTTGACCTCACACTCCCCTCACATGTGCTGCAGGTTCCTGCTAGACCCTCTAAAACTGTCTGTGATGGCCACTAATTCTGATGGTAACAGCCTGCAGTAACCTAAAAGATTCTACATGTATGTAAAGATGCTTAATCATTTTTTAGCTCGCAAGTCTCGTACAATAAAATTCAATATGCGAGTCTTTGGTTTTGAGAGAAACGACCCAAGCAGATGATGCTCAACACATTATTACAATTCATTCTCCTAACTCTGTTTTCTGTTGCCGTTATAATGAGCTGTTCCAGAGCCCAAACCCTTAGGAGCAGTATAATCACAGTTTAATGAGGTGTATCGGGACGAGCGCTGAGAGCTGAGGGGTTTTGGAGAGTTCCTGACGAGGCTTACCTGTTACCCCAGATACTCCCCTTATCAACATCTGGATTTAATTGTAATTAAATGTAATTTGTGCGAATTTTTCTTATGCTTTGTATTGACTTTGGACAAGTTCGCTCATATTTAAAGGACCATACTGGCTATTTTGTATGTTTGAGCCTAATATATTTAATTTTAATACACATAATGTTACTGACAATAATTTCCCAAAGCATACTACTGAAACAGTGAATTAAAAAAATTTTTTCCTACCTTCCAGACCTCCATTGGTTTCAGTTCATTCTGGTACGCTGTTAAAATCAACTTGTTGATACTTGAAACGTTCTTGGGATAGGTAATATATCATCGCCAACAAGATGTATATTCAGGGTTATTCCAACATTTTTTTTTTTTTATAGAAGTTACATAATTTTAACATTTAAGTGCAATAGAAAGCAGAGTGAATGTATATCTCCACCAGGGAATATAGTCCTAAAAGAAGACCTGCATTTATCGAAAAACTTAAACAACCGACTTCATAAGGCTGCGTAACTATTAGCAGGTGAAACATTGATTTTTAAGGTTGGTGTATCACTTGGATATTTGATTTTGAAAGATTAAGAGATTTTGCAAAATATCAGGAAAACTGAGATACGGTTTAATCCTTTGGGAAATGATTGTCAGTAATGTAACATGTATGAAAATTGAATATATTAGGCTCAAACATGCAAAATGGACGGTATGGGCCTTTAAATGCAAATAGGTTCCAAAATGGGACAACAGTGATCAGTTACTTAAATAAGTGTGTGTGTGTGTGTGTGTCACTAAATGAAAGTAGCCTTAAACCTAACACTAACCTTTTATCCTAGTCCACATTAACTTTAACCATAACTCTAACCCTAACACTTGGAATTTTGGGACAATTCCGTATTTCTCTCATGTACCTGGTGTGAAAAGGCATGGTCTGCATGGCCAGGTCAGGATGTTCTTTGTTCCTCCTGACTGGAAACTGACTGGAAAGAGATGCTTCCCTGGAGGTAGCTCTGTAAAAGGCAGACAGCCGAGATGTATAAAAGGATAGAGGCTGTGTTTGGACAAGTGTTTCATGCAGGATCAGACCCAGACATATTTCTGAATGAGAGTAACTGACGGACGGTTTTCGGAATCACCACTTCTTCCTCTCTGAAGGGTCAAGAGTAGAGACACCTGCCTCATTTCTCAGGAATTCTGCAGACTTTATCATGCTGCACCTGTCTTTGCATTACGCTTTGTGTGGCTTTACGCTTTCACTAATTTTATTTGTCATTGCCAGAGTTTTGAGAGGACAGGCACCAGAAGCAAAATATTCTATAACCTTGTTAAACTTTATTGTAACAAGTAAAAACATCCAAATAGGAGAAGCAAAAATGACATGAGATGTTTTTAAACTAAAATAAAAGATAAGTCCAAAAACTAGTTGGCTATTTAGACTATTTAGCTTCATAGAAGCCTTGAAATTTTAGAAATTTAAGGTAAAGGTTCTTTCTGTATTCAGAACATGAAGGATTCAAACTAAATGGCTCACAAGTCAATCAAGTAGGAAAGGATTTTTTAGAATCAAGTGTCGTTTTTATTGATTCTCGCAGTAATACTAGAGAAAATGTCTGTTATTCTGTTTCAAGAGATTGACACTGACAGATTTTTTTTACCTCCAAACAAAATAAGACCTTTAGAACTAAAAACAAAGTGACTTATTTGGATTTTTGGTCAGATAATTGATAAAGGACTGATCGCTTTGCTAAGACAAAACAACACCAATTTAATAATGGGTCAAGAAATCATATGGTGTTTGATATGAAGTATTTTCTTTGGAGAAGGAAATATAAGATGGAGTCATCCTAAAACAATGTTAAGTTTTTGTTGACATATAGATGCAGGAGGAGCAAAATAATCACATCTCAGTAGAATTTAGTCCAGTAATGTACCACCAGTTACAGTGCTGCACTGAGTTAAATGATGACCTTTCTGACTATACTTTTTTTTTTTAGTTTANTTACAGTGCTGCACTGAGTTAAATGATGACCTTTCTGACTATACTTTTTTTTTTTAGTTTATGTATTGATACTCATTTGGCCAAAGCAAATTCAGAAATAACCATCAGACTCTCACCAGATTAAGATCATATTTTATTTTCTTACCTGATCATTATATGACTTATGCATTGCATCAATAATAGACTTCCTTGATTGTGCAATCGTGGCACCATGTGACCCTTCCAACACAAGAGCGCCTGCTCAGATTTGCATGAAAAGCGTGATGTTACTTCATTCTAAAAGCTTTTGAAATGCAAACAGAACTCTTCAGGTGTGTGCCAGGTTTGTTTGCTTGCTGCAGCTGCTTCATTTCTGTGGGTTTCACTTGTCATGGAAGAAAGAAGATGGGGCGAAGCAGAAGGGAGAAGAATGATGAGCACGCCACTCCACCACATTGCAGATCTATACTAATTGATGACATGTACTAGGGGTAACTTGACACTAAGCTAGTATATGACCCAAACACAGGCCACCTGCTGTGGTTTTCAGAGAGCACAGAGTTTATCTCCCACCACAGCGCAGGCCTTTCTGAGTCAGACAGTTCACATGAGGACGCGCTGGCCATAGTCCACGAGTCAATCAATCAGCTTGTTCAGTCCAAAGTCAAAAAGGTTTGGCCATGGTGGAAATGTTGCCTTGAAGCAGTAGAAAACAAAGAGTTCACTTCCAAGTTGAAATATGTCTGTTTTAGAGGGGAAATAAGACTTCTGGGAAAGCCATCGATCAGTGTTTCTAAAAGACGATCCAACCTGTGAAAGCAGGTTGTCAATGGAGGATTTAAGTTTCTTGCTAGTCTTTGGGGGGAACAACGTCTGCATTGTGTGTGTCATTTGGTAAGAGGGAGTTTCACCTTTTTCAAACAATGGATATCTCATTTTGGAACCAAACTCTTGAAATGTTCAATGGTTAGTTCAGCCAAATTGACCCATATGTCATTTAGAGGATTTCATTAAACCTCTCTGGCCTATAGTCACGAAATGTCTTTGTTTGCTCTTTGGTCAAATACAAGCTCATGAGCTGAGCGCGGTTACGATGTACCAACATTTTTCCCTTTCTGGACACTTTGTACACATGAACACATCGCACGCTGGAACATCGTGGGGAGAATTAGCGAAAACGTCACTGTCTCTAAGAGTCCTCACATATAGAGACAGATCTGCTGCTGCCAGCTACCACACACACATACACACACACACACACACACAACTGTGCTTGTCACTCCCAGGACGCAGCGCGGTCGGTGGCTTGNACACACACACACACACACACAACTGTGCTTGTCACTCCCAGGACGCAGCGCGGTCGGTGGCTTGGATAGTACACAGATAAGATAACACACAGCCCAGCCATTTCCCCTTTTCCCACATTTATCAAAACCAGGTCCAGCTACCTCGTGAACCGTGCGTACAGTACATCTGCCGTGACGTTTGCCACATCCCAAAAATGGAAGATTTAAATTTATTTAAAGAGTACTATGTCAAAAATGATCTAGCTGTGATTTGAAAAAAACACAAAATGGATCAAATTATTATAAAGTCGCAGAAAGAATATCTGAATGATGAATAAAAAGTTTATTGTTATGTGGTGACCATTTCCTCGCTTGTCTTGCAAGCTGGAGAACGCAAAAAGACGAAGTTTCAGTTGCTTGTTGTTCTGCATGAAGTGGATAGATTACATTTTCACAGCAGAAGTGTGTTCCAGAATTGTTTTACAGCAGGAAATAAAGCAAATATACTGTTCACAATGGTATTTGTAATAAAATCTTACTGCTGTAGCTGAGATGTATAAAAGCCGACCAACATCTTTCAGAAGGGATCTGTAAAAAGGCTGTTCTCTCTCTCTATAGTAATTTGTATTAGCCTGCCACAAACAGTTTTTATTCAAAATCAAGGATAAAGTCTTAATGTCATTAAGAAAAACAAGCTGGAGTTGGGTGTATTTTGATTTAGGTGGCTGCATCACACCAGGTTGTACTTTGTTTTGTGAAGCTGAAAGTTTGATGAGATTGGATAAGACAAAAAAGTACATCATTTTATGCTAATCTACAAATTTTTCAAAGTAATTTTTGTTAGTTTGTATTTGAATTTGAGAAAACCTAGAAATCATTTGTTTTGTACTTTAATTTGAAACTGTATGGGGAACAATGGCAGAGGCAGAGCTGGATGTCATCGGAATACATTTAAAAATGTCAGCATATAAGCAAAGGTGTCATCAGCATATAAGTAAAAGCATCATTAATATATACATAAAAGCATCAATATATACATAAAAGTATCATCAGTATATAAGTAAAAGTGTCATACATTATATTCATGCCAGTTTTTACAGTGATGGACTTTGAGTATTTGCAGTATTTTCTTGAATCCCATCACATTAGGTAGTAAAAATCTATTCTCTGACCATATCCTACTTATAATATCTTATTCAGTACATCTATAATCTGCAGGAAATCTGTAATCTAGGGGAAAAGATCCCCATAACTTCTCCAGTACTTTCCAGATGTGCTTGTGAAAAACCTACAGGAGCACAAATCACCATGAAGACTGACTGAAGTGGAAAATAAAGAGGACCAAAATACAGCAGAACAAGTGGAGAGCAGCAGGAGCCAAAGTCTTACAGTAAAGATGCAACATTTGGAAGAAAAATAATATACTGCATCTCTTCAGATTTGATAGTATCTTGGCAGAATAGAAGCCTTAAGACCCCTAGGATGAAAATATGTAGAAAATGTTATAAAGTCAGTTATTATATTTGGCTATTTTGCTAATAATACAGTTTACTTTTGCCATTTCCATCATTGACATCTACAATTGGGGAAGGGAAAATAAATGGAGGCTGCAGAGGATTGCAATGGAGGCAAAAATAAAAAATAAAAAAATGAAAATCCTTGCCCAAAGTAGATGTGTAGCTCATCAGAAAGAGAGGCTAAAAGCACACTTGTAACAGTTCTAGAGGAAAATAAACACGGCCACCAAGAGATAAGCATTTCTAATCCCCGGGAATAAATACGTGGGGTGATGAATGGCTGAGTGACAGCTTAAAGACAGAGCGTGTTTGTATGGGCGTACTTCCTCATGGCAACATTAGTCACAGGCAGCGTGTACAGTTGTCAGGCAATTTTCTCTCTGCAAATAGCACCGCTCTCTCAACACACTCAGCTCGCTCTGCATGCCCACACACCAGTCATCGCTGTCAGTTACTTCAGCTGACACGAGCTCAAAAGATGAAATTGCACAACCTTGAGGGGGTTAAAAGCAAATGGTGTCGTAATTGCTTAAGATGCAGCAATTGCTGGAGAAATCGGCTGATAATGTCAAGGCGTAAGCACACGTAAAAACTCATAAAACCCTCAAATGATGTGAAAGCCACGTGTTGCTGTATATTCTCTAGCTTTATAGCGAGCATACTTGTCAGTCAGACTGTTTTATGTCATGCTGGCCGCTGCCAAACAGCAAGAGTAAGCACTGTCACATGCACACATGTATGAATGGATCACATTTCATCTGGAATATGATTTTAGCAGATGGTAGACTGCAGGAAAAGGTATCATGGTTGTTGTGACTCTGATTGGCTGCGGCTTTGTTAGTGTTGGCGTGCTGGTAGACTGCTGCCAGAGAACGTGAAAGGATGAAAGGAGAGAGTGCTTGCACAACCACATGAGCCTGTGACATGCCTGCTTGCACATGCATGCACTGAGATGTACGCGCTTATATGCATGCATACCCACGCTCCAGGAAATATAAACATGCGTGTTGCTTTTTTTGTGAATAACTTACTTCTCTTTCTCCAGAAAATTGTCTGGTCACATGCTGTACTTCTAATGCATTTTTGTGCATAACAGGATGACAGTAAAACTAAGCAGGACACACAAAGTTTCTCAAGTCCACCCACCCGCACACACACACACACACACACAAAACCACATGAAGAGATATGAGTGTGCATGCTGACACATACAGACCGGACCACCCTGGAACTATTCTGACAAAGAATCTCCTCCGAACAGTTGTGTGTGTCTGTGTGTAACGGGCTATGTAAGAGTGAGTGTGTGTGTGTGTGTGTGTGTCTGTGTCTGTGTATGTCCACTCCTCAGGCTCCAGACAGATTCCAGTCCTCCTCAGACAGACACAAAAAAAAGAAGTGAGATGATGTAAGGTGAGATAGGAAAATATTGAAAATCGGAGGTATGACCCTTTAGCTGAATGAGACACAGAAAGAAGCGAGGGAGAGAGAAAGAAAGAAGAAAGCGAAGGATTTTAACCCTTTTAAATGCCATGACTAACACTGATGTAACAGTGGAGAGGATAAACTTAGACACAGCAGACCACATGCAGGCCGGCCTGGTGTAGCCTCAGGCCTGAAAATCTGTGTGTGTGGCCTGAGCTTCTTTCTGTCTACTGTCCACCACACACACGCACACACACACACACACACACACACACACACACATAAACACCCATCCATTCCTCGTCTATCTCTCCCTCTGTCTCGATTTCTTGGTCTCTCTCAGCCTTTCTGTCTATGCAGAATAAATGGAGAGAATGTAGAGACAAAGGTCATGAAATAAGGTCAAACTCAAAGCCCACAATAATTTTGCTCTCCGCAAACTTTACATGTACAGCACATTCCTCTTTTCTTCCCTGGTCCCTCCTGGTCCCACATTTTTGCAGCATAGGGCCCCTGCCTCCTTTTTTTCCTCTCTCTTCTATTCCTTCCACTGTCCTCCTCACCTTCCATCTCTCTCCCCCACCCCTCCTGCATAGCTGTTATGGTCTCCATATGCTTTGATGGTTTCTTCCCTAAAAGGGGAAATGATTCAGGCTGCTGGCATGCATGGCAGGGATGCAGCTGGACGCTGCACCTGCACCTCCCAAAAACAAGCTGACGGGTGCATGTTTGGGAAACTTTGTACTTGGGTGTGTATACTGTATATCTATATGCATTTTGCACGTGCATAGACAAGCATTGTGTCTAACCCAAATTCCCCCACCTCCACCCTTTGAACCCCTGTGCTTTTCCCCTCATAAATTTTTCTCATCCATCAACTCCCTTGTTTTTTTGGCACCTTTCCTTTCTGTTTCCCTCTTTTTTCTACTTTTCTTTCACCCACGCTCTTTTCTTTGCCACTCTGACCCAGGCAGCTCCTGGCCAAGTGAAATCAGTGTGAGATGGTACAGAGCAGTGGACACCAGTGGGACCACTGCTCCCAAAGTTCATGGAATGATTGAGTAGGAGCTTGTAGGAACCATGTTTGTGTCTGTGATGAGGAGGAAAAAGAAAAACCCACCAAAAACACAGTCATTTATGTAAAATTACATACGGCACCTGGGAATTACAGCTACCTAAATCATACATGCAGATTTCAGTCAGTCTGGAGTCTTGCCAAAGCAGTCTGACACCTATTGATGGAGGTGTGGGAGAGGTGGTTAAAAAAGCCTTTCACTTTTCATCTTGATTGATGGCAAATGCTGCTTAGCTGCTGCACCTCCCTGCCCCCATAAATTACTCCATAAATCATGTAATTAGCTGCAGCAAACTCCGGAGAGTTTCAAATGCAGTTCACAAGCCTTGAAATGAGGTCAGTAAATCTCTGGTGAGATATTATAATTAAATCAGTGGTTGGCTTTAATGGAGCGTGATGTTTGTGTGATTTTATTTCTACTGAGAATAAGAAACATAACTGCATGCATGCATGGCAGGATCATAATTACAGAGGTTCTGTGCAGGGCCGTGCAGCAGGTTCCCACTTGCAGGAAGTTTTTTTTTTTTTTTTTTTTTAAATTACCAGCATGATGAGGTGTAAGTGAAGAGGAAGGTAGAATCCAGTCAGGTAATAGGGACCTATGAAGGGTACTTTGCAAGGAAGATTAGAGCTATTGTTGTTTCTAAGTGGCAGATAAGAGTTGTCCTCCCCTCTCCGACGATAACCAGGACATTTGTGTTCACAGTGGCAAGAGACACTCCACTGAGAGTTTTTCCATGAGTACACTCCAGTTCAGGATGTAAGGCTTTAGGGTCAACTCCTGCCTCCTGGACCATAATTACTTCTGCAATTAAATATCTGGCCGGTTGCCAGATATTTAGCAGGAAACAATATGTGACAGTTTGGGTTTTGGTGTACAATCATGCATGCATGAACTTAAGTGAGCAAACATTTTAGCAGCCGTCGGTGCTCTTCTTTCACCACATCCATTCATCTTCCAGAGATGCCTGCCAGCAGCTTTCCCACCTCAGGAGCCGGTGAGGAAGCTGCGGTGTGAATTTCACGTCAGTTACGCCATGACAGCTTTACAGTTCATGTGTTTTTGTGCACGTATCAGCCTACGGATTTTAACTTAAAGATCTGTCTGCATATGCATCTTTGTTTGTTTTGTGTATGTCTTTTGTAGCATGGTCATCTGCGTCAGCTTTCATGGGGGTGTGTGAACTTGCCACAAACAGGGTGGCAGAGTGCTGTGGGGCCTTCAGGCTAACTCAGCAGGGATGGATTTCTGCACCTGTGTTGTGTTTTCATGACAAAGATGTCTTTCCTTTTTGGAGTGAAAATCTGCTTTAGTTCCATGAGTCAGAGACTAAAATAGCAAGACTGCCACCGGCCCTGAAATGAGGCTCTTTGTAGTAAAAAGGGCAAATAACTTATAACAGACAAACACAGCAGTAAATGTTAGTAAATGGGTGCTATTTGTATTAGTGAGCAGTTTAAGCTGGCCCTGAAATGCTGTGAACTCAAATCCCCTTGGCTGCAGCTGAAATGTGTACCAGAATTCGTAGAACATTTGATGAAACTTGAGAATTTGTTGAATCTAATGGGGAAAAATGACAGTAACTCACAGCTAAAAACAGAGAGACAATATTAGTTTATTGTCAATTATTTATATCACTGTTATGATTAAAATAATGATAGAAGCATGAAAGAGCTGGAAAACCTGTCATTTTTTTTGTCAGTGCAAGGATTGTCTCCTCAGAGGAATTATACTACTGCCCCCTGGTGGATTCATGATAAATTACACCTGTTGCCATGCTACAACTTGCAGCTCAATATCGTTGTGAATGGTGTAGCCTGGAGAGTAACCAGGACCTCAGCCTCTTGAACATTCTGACTTCAGCATGACTTGTCTCTACCAAAGGTGGAGCCAAGTCATTGTTTTGCAAGTCACAAGTAAGTCTCTCAACATGACTTGGCAACAAATCCCAAGTCATGACTCAAGCCACAGACAAGCCAAGAAAATGATTTGGTCCCATCTCTGGTCTCTACAGTCCAAGTTTCTTCAAGTTGTATATGAAATAAAGCTTTTTCAAGGTTCACGAACATGCCTTGTAATTAAAATATCACAAGCTTGACCCCATTGCCACAACCACTATGCGTCTATCAACAGCCGTCTGTTCTTGAGAAAGACCCTCAATCTCCGTGTGCTCACTCACTGACAGACCCTTTACATGAGCGTCTAAGCAAAATGCCTTAAATTCTTAAATTGTGGAGGCTTTGCTTTTTTTTCAGTGCTGATTTCAGTGGAGTTTCCTTGTGAAGTGTCGTAGCATCACTTCTTGGACAGAAATTTCATTTTGTTTCCTAGAAAAAGAAAAGAAAATGGTTAAAGGTACAGCACTTCATGTACAGAGATTATTTCACAATAATAAAGACGTTGGGTTTCCTTACCCAAGCCTTTAAGAAACCTGTTTACTCTACGGTGTTCGTTCTCATGGATGGAGTCAAGATACTCCTGCGCTCTCACTTCAAACAGTCCTATGGAGAAAAAAAAAAAAAAAAANAAAAAAAAAAAAAAAAGATGAGACACCAGTTTATCTCCCAACACCTGAACCCCGACTTACTACTGCACCTTTGTACCTTTAAGAGCCTGCCTGTGGAGCTCTCTTTCCTGGATAAACCAGCCAAACATCTGGGTCTCCATGAACACTTCCAGGAAGCGACGCACAGTCTTGGATGGGATCGCTTTACGAAAACCCTCACGCTGGAAGGAGCAGGGGCCTGGGGAGGAGGAAGAGGAGGAGTAGCCATCTTCCCTTTCGCTGGTGATAAAGAGTTGATAGTGGCCTACCAGCTCCACAAAGAAACGAACAAAGGCCTCGGACACAACGGTACTGAGATGGCCAGAGTCTGAAGAAAGGAGAAGTTAGACAAATTTGAAACATCCACAGAAAATATTGACGAAATGGCTTTAATCTAGCTGATGCTATAATATGTTGTCACACTCTTCCTTACTCATGTCTCATAGTACATTATAGTTAAGTTCTTTCTGATGTCTCACCATGGGGTGTATCTCCTCCTCTCTCGTTGGCTAGCTCTCTTCTCCGTTCCAGAATATTCTCCAGGGCTGATTGGAGCTTAGAGGGCAGGATGGAGTCCTCATCATCCAACTGCAAGAATCAGGACAAGATAGAAAATTTCCATATAAATCCATCCGCATGTTTTTGTATCTACAGCATCAAATCATGTATCTATGGAGGGTTCACCTGTCTGAGAAATCGACTACTTCCTAGATCCACAACCAGAACCTGGACAAGGAAAAAGCTCTTTTAATATAAAACATTTTGGTGTTAACGTGCTGTGAGTTAGTGTCTCTCAGTCTCTGACCTCTTCCAGGGGGAGCTCGGTCAGCTGGGGCAAGGAGCTGGACAGCAGGCCGACGAGGAACGGTGTCGGGGTGCAGACGATGTCGAGCATGGCTGAGGGCAGCACGGGGATGTAAGTGTGCTGCCATACAAATGGATAGAGCAGCGCCACGACTGCATGGCAGCACTGGGACAGAGTACTGCAAACAGAAAGAATAATGGTCATAAATAGATCTGAGAGTCTATGGACACCAGAAATTAGTTTATATTCAGGTCTGAAGGCTGTAATAATGATTGTTGCAGCTTCTTCCAAGGTGGAAAGACATAGAGAGACGAAGTTGAAGAATGGAAACTTTGAGATAAAATTATAAAATACAGTTGAATATAGAATTGTAATGATAAGGTCACCAGAAGGTTAAAAAGAGTTTACGAAAATAAAGACTGAAGGAAGACACAGGGATGAATGTACTTGCTTATTCTGGCCACATGAGGGTGCTGTGGGTCTAAAATACAAAGTATGTATGCTGTGAATATTCCCAAAAATACTAATGTTTCCCAGAGAGAACCACAGTGCTGCATTCTTTTTTTCATATGCGTCACTGGACACTTTGCATTCCAGCCCTCTTGTGCCTTTAACCTCTCTTCCCACAAACTTTTTTCCATTAAAACATATAAACTGGCCACAGCACAACAATTCAACAGCAGGCTGCACTCAAACTATCTCTGGCATGTAACCTGGGGTTGCCTTAAATTTATTGGAAATGTGGCTCTGGACCACCCACATTTCTAATAACTTCATGATGAAAACATTCGTGACACGTTCTAATATCTGCTTCCTCCGTAAACTCTGGAAGAATTATTTTCAGTGTATTTTAAGATCTGAGTGAAAAGGAGAGATATGAATGGGTTGTGTAAGCCAGCAGATCAAATGTCTCCAAAGAGAACAGACTAACCTGAGTTTGTCGGTGGTGAAAATGACCCTTCGCTCCAGCAGCAGAGACCCAAACACCCTGAGGAGCAGCCGCAGGCTCAGACAGGAGAACAAACACTCAAAGTCCACGTGCTCCAGGCGTGAGTCAGAGGGCCGACATAACTCCATCACCTGGGAAAAGATGGATAAAACATATTAAAAATCCACAAAGGTGAAGAAGACCATATATCTACTGAGATTTTGCTCTTTTTTTATTTTTTTGTCTTTTTTTTTCTGGCCTTCCAGCATTCTTCAAGATCAAAATGCATCTCTTGACAAATGTGGGAGAACCAGAACATTATTATATGGACAAAATGGGCAAAATTTACTCTTTTGTCCTCTTTCCACCCCTCCCTTTTTGCCACTAATATATGATTTAAGCACCAGAGGTTAGGAAATAATTGAAATTCTAACGTACAGCCTATTTACATTTCTTTAAAGGACTGTATTTTACATGTTTGAGCCTAATATATTAAATTTTTATATGTTACTTTACTGACAGCCATTTCCTAGAGGATAAAACGGTATTTCAGCTTTCTTGATAGTTTGCAAAATCTCCTAATTTTTCTAAATCAAATATTCAAGCGATACACCCACCTTAAAAATCTATGTTTCACCTGCTAATAGCTATGCAGCCTTTTGAAGTCACAGCCATTTCAATTTTTCCATAAACACAGGTCTTCTTTTGGGACTATATTCCCTGGTGGAGATGTACATTCACTCTGTGCTTTTTATTGCACTTAAACACTAAAATTACGTCCATCCATTACCATCCGCTTATCCGGGTCCGGGTCACGGTGGCAGCAGACTAAGCAGACTGGCCCACACTTCCCTGTCCCCGGCCAGGCCCTCTAACTCCTTTTGGGGGACTCCAAGGCGTTTCCAGGCCAGCCAGGAGATGTAATCCCTCCAGTGTGTCCTGGGTCTTCCCCAGGGCCTCTTCTCAGTTGGACGTGCCTGGAAGACCTCCCTAGGGAGTCAACCAGGGGGCATCCTTATTAGGTGCCCGAACCACCTCAACTGACTCCTTTCGATGTGGAGGAGCAGCGGCTCTACTCCGAGTCCCTCCTGGATGTCTGAGCTTCTCACCCTGTCCCTGAGAGTGAGCCCAGACACCAGTGTCCTAAAATTACATAACTCTGAAAAAAAAAACCTGAATATATGCTTTGTTCCTTGTTGATGGATTACCTATCCCAAGAATGTTTCAATTATTAACAAGTTGTTTTTAATAGCATACCAGAATGAACTGATGGCGGTCTGGAAGGTAGGAAAAACATTTTTAATTGACCGTTCCAGTAGTATGTTTTGAAGAACAATTGTCAGTAATGTTACATGTATGAAAAATGAATATATTAGGCTAAAACTTGCAGAACGGCCGGTATGGTCCTTTAAGTTTACTTTATGTTTTTCATCTTGGTGATCCAAACATTTTGAGACCCTACAGAACTTCACTTGCTCCAGATGGAACTTTGTTCCAGCTGGTCTCCAGTGTCACCCACCTCAGTACCAGAGCCAGGAAGGAATGTTTTGATGGTGATGGTTCTGCCTGGAGCTGGAAACTGGGCCTCCATGATGGCTCTCATAAAGGGCTGCACCAGGGCTGGAGACAGAGCCCTCCGCCTCTCCACTTCATCCAGCACCTGGAATACACAAACACGATTCAGCAAATGAAGTGCACATGTTAAATGGAGGGTAATAATTTCATCATGAAGCCTGAGGGGGTGGTTTACCTTGGAGAACAGGTTGAAACAGCCAAGGTGACTGACAATACAGTAGACCTCTGGTAGACGTTTGCCGTTTCCGCTAGGCTGCAAAGAAAAAAGGAAGTTATTGTGTTGCTTGTAATTGAAGTAAAACAAAATATCTTCATTACCTTTGCTGAAACTTGAGAAATTTTGTTGAACAGCATTTCCTATTTTTGGGGATTTAAAGGACCATACTGGCCATTTTGCATGTTTGAGCCTAATATGTTCAATTTTCATACACATAACATTACTGACAATCATTTCCCNTGCATGTTTGAGCCTAATATGTTCAATTTTCATACACATAACATTACTGACAATCATTTCCCAAAGTATACTACTGGAATGGTGAATTTAAAAGAATTTTTCCTACCTTGCAGACCACCACTGGTTTCAGTTCATTTGATATGATATTAAAATCAGCTTGTTGATACTTGAAACATTCTTAGTAATTCTTGGTAATCCATCATCTCAAACAAGACTATATTCAGTTTTTTTTTCAAAGTTACTTAATTTTAGCGTTTAATTGCAATAAAAAGCATGGAGTAATCTAAAAATGTTTCCTAGTGGTGCATTCAAGTGCTGTAGTGAAGAACTGACAACAGGAAGCATTTTCTGATCACTCTTTTTATTATGCTTAAATGCTAAAATTACGTAACTTCTTAAAAAACCTGAATACATCTTGTCCACAATGATGGATTACCTATCCCAAGAACGTTTCAAGTATCAACAAGTTGATTTTAATAGCGTACCAGAATGAATTGAAACCAATGGCGGTCTGGAAGGTAGGAAAAAAAATCACCGTTCCAGTTTTATCCTTTGGGAAATGATTGTCAGTAACATTACATGTATGAAAATTGAATATATTAGGGTCAAACGTGCAAAATGACCGGTATGGTCCTTTAATAAGAATATACTCTTTCAGTTGAAATGAAATTGTACAAATGTACAAAATTGGACACTTGCAGGGTTTTCATATGAAATATAATTCATTTATTTATTTCTGCCAGTGTAAATCTTTGAAAATGAAACTAAGAACATTTATATACTGGTATACACCAACAATATTAACACACACACACACATACACACACACACATAGAAACACAGACAGAAACACACACGTGCCCTTTCCCAGTATCACACACTTCCTCTAAGACTCTCAGATTGACTGCTTTCCCACAGGCCTATTGACTGTTTTGGCCCATTTATTTACTCAGCAGACATTGCGGTATTCAGGCACTTCCTGTTCAGTATCTGCCTGACTGTCACGAAGCAAACGTTGCAGCACACGCGTGTACTCTACTCTGTTCTATTTACCAGTAGACGCCGGCAGTATCCAAACCTCCTGCTCCCATCCTCACCGGTCAGAACAAAGGAGAACATCTCGCTGTGACGCATGAGTCAAAACAGATATACAAATAAATATGATTAGGACATTTTGATGCTTATTGATACTATCAATAATAAACAGCATGGTTTAGTACATGTCAAACTGAGAGCATACACACATTCTAATTGGCTCGTCTACAGGGACTTGCATGGTGCAGTCATAATTATCCTGAACAACTCTCTTTTGTGGATTTTTATTAATACATCTATAGAGGTAATTTTTGCACACACAGATACACACATATATACACACATCGTACCTGGGGTAATTCTCCACTGGCTCCCAGTCTTTAGCATCTGGGAAGCAGAACTGAGGAATGATCCTGAGTTGATCCTCCGTCTCCCTCATGAACTTAAAGCTCCGCTCCAACTGCACCCCAAAGAAACCAGCGTCAAAACTTGACCATTTTAGATCTATTGCTGCTTCCGAGCATTACTTTAAATGTGTCTTAAAAGTGTCTGATTATGAATAATTATCAGTTTGTAGCTAAATTAAATTACTGCTGCATATAAATCCTGGGTTCCCTCATTTTAATAGAGTAATGTAGTAGAGGATGTGTTAAACTTTGTCAAAGATGCAAAACTTCAGGTTCACGTCAAAAGAGATGCATCCAGGAAGTAAGGCTTGCAAACTTTGCCAGCATTCACCATATCATTACCAGCCAATCAGAACAGAGCAGGCCTTTCAGGAGGGGATGATCTCGGCGTTTTCATTATCTGTGCACAGCGGTGTTGCAGCAAGGGAGTAGACTGATGTGTTTTTTGCACATTAAATACTGCAAATGTTTCAAAGTAGACCTCTAAATGAAAATAGGAACATGGAAGTCTGTGTAAAGGATCTTGTATGGCTGCCTTGGAATCAGTTAAATTCTTTGAATTGTTCTGCTGACTGGGGTTCAAGATAGGGATTTCTATTTTTGGTGACATCCGGTCCCAAATCATAAGACAAAAAACACAACAACACAGCAAAAGCATTCCTCTTCTGCTGACCTTCAGTGGGAAGTGCTGTGTGACCTCTGGCAGATAGGAGGCGCCACCTTTGACCTTCTGCAGGGCCACAACCAGGAAGTATTCAAAAAGCTGGCGCTGGTGGATCTCCTGAGAACTCTTTCTTGCGTTGGTGCCGTTGTAGTGGGCCTGAGTTTGGCTCGGCTGGCTCAGGATGGACTGGACTGATGTGAGACGCTGACGATGAGCTGGCAGACAGGAAGTAAGATTCAATGCAGTTATATACTAAAGATATTGACACAAAACTCTATGTTGTGATGCGATACTCTACCTTTTGCTCTTTCTTCAACTTCACTTTCTGAATCACTGTTTTCATCTGTCACTGACAACAAATATAGTTTAGTAAGCCAAAAATATTCTTTCATTTACGTTATATACATTCTTGACAACAGATTTAGGAAACACTTGATTAACATTCAGTCATAGATCACAATATTTCACCAAAATCACCTCTCCCTGAGCTCGTCTCTGCATAGTGATAGACTCTTCTCAGATGTTTCTTTCCGCTCCGAGATTCAAAGATGCTGTTGATCTTAAGTACAACCTGTTGAAGAAATATGACTCACTAACTCATTGGTATAAAGAAAACTCTTAGGCATGATGTTTTGGCAGGTATGGTGGAACCTTGGAGCAGGATCCATCTATAAATATGTTTAAAGATCAACTTGTGGCAATAAAAGGGGAAATATGGTAGGCATTGTGGCTTTACAATGCTCTTAAAGGACCATACCAGCCATTTAGCATGTTCTTGGGATAGGTAATCCATTATCGCAAACAAGACGTGTATTCATGTTTTTTCAAAGTTTCATAATTTTAGCGTTTAAGCACAATAAAAAGCATGGAGTGAATATATGTTTCCTCCAGGGAATATAGTCCCAGAAGATCTGCATTTATCGAAAAATTTTAATGACCGTGACTTCATAAGGCTGTGTAACTATTAGCAGGTGAAACATGGATTTTTAAGGTGGGTGTATCACTTGAATATTTTATTTTGAAAGATTAAGAGATTTTGCAAAATATCAGGAAAGCTGAAATATGGTTTTATCTTTTGGGAAAAGGTCGTCAGTAACCTTACGTATATGAAAATGGAATATATTAGGCTCAAACATGCAAAATAGGTGGTATAGTCCTTTACAATATTAATCTAAATAAATAATTGTATGTATGATTGTACATCCTGATTTGGGGATTCAGTGGGATTCTGCAACAGAAAACACTTCTCCTTGATGAATTTAAAAAATGAGAAATAACTTTGATACCTTAATTTTCAGTATCAAATTAAGATTTGTACAAAGAATAAATATCTAATGTAATTTTCTTTTTGTAAAATCCGATTTTTTTTACATTTTAGAGGTAAAACAATTTCCAAAAGGAATGAAGAAAAACAGCATTGGTTGTTTTTTTTTGTTTTGTTTTGTTTTTTTAAGCTTTGTGTTGCTGCATTTTGTAGATATTCCTGTGGTTTTAAAATTGTTTATGAGAATTAAAGGACCTTGTAAACATTTAGTTTATATGAAAATCATTGATTTTGTAAAAACATGGTTTTAACGATAGAGCTAGGATAGACTTTCTATGTTAAATAAGAAAAGGAACGGAACATGCACACACACACACGCACACACATACACACACAGACGCAGACACACCGTTGGTATTCTGCGGCAGGTGCGGCTGTAAAGCTCCCCCGGCAGCCAGGGTGTATGTTCGGACCTGGTTGGGGTGGAAGGAGGGCTGAGCTGTGGCGGAGATGTAACGTCCCCACTGCTGGTGCTGTGACCCTGCTGGCTGCTTCTCTTCAGATCCAGCAGCTTAAAGCTCCGGCCTGAATTCGTCCTGAAGAATCCAGGCCTGGATGCCTACAAAAAGAAAAAAAATCATCTTCTATTCTTTCATTATCACTTAAATCAGATGTTTTCACTATAAAGCACAGGAATCAGAACTGGAACCTTGGTCATATCAGCACCAGGAGAGGACGGCAGAGACTGCTGGGAACATTGACTCTCCACCTCAATGTCCTCATATGGATTCTCCTGACTCGAATCTGCAGTTTTTAGGCATGAAAAATGATTAGAAGTTCAGGGTTCAACCAATGTGAGATGATAAAAGTTATGCTGAGATTTCTTACATATTGGTTATTAAAAACAAAAGGGATATTCCCCCTCTTTTGTACAGTTCACATCTCAGTCATCTCAAAACTTAAAACATCTACTTACCTACATGCTTTGAATTTATGTCTGGTTGAACATTTTAAAAAAAGGGTATCAATATTTTAACTCATATTTGACAGATTAAGTGTAATCCAGGATTTTCTCAAGTTATTGAAGTCCATTGAAGCCAGTGATGTACCTGTAACGTTTGCTGTTTAAAGTTTGATGAGATTACTACTTCAAAGCATAAATTACTACAAAAGTAAAATAAAATGAAATAAATCGTGGAGGTTTCAGACCCAGGATGTCTTCATAGTGATGTTCCTGAGGCAGCGGCTGAGAGAAGAGTGTTGACTGGCTGCGACTGACTCGGAGGTCTTCCAACTCAAAGGATTTCCTGTCAAAATGAGCAGAGAAATATAAATTAGTATGTATCTAATCTGATATGAAACCAATATAGTTGTGTTGTAGCTTAACTTCCATTTTTATATCAAAAATTTTTCAAATATTCCCAAAAGCACTTCACTGCTTAGAGGGAATTGAAGACTCTAAAACCTGTTTATTAACAGCCAGATATTAGCTTTTTGAACCATCTATACCTGTGGTTGTTGTCTCGGGTTCTCTCACCCCTGGACCTCCTGTGGACACCAGGGGAAGGTTGTGATGGATGCTGTGAGGAGTTGGAGGGCAGAGGGGGGAGGTTCCTCCAGGTTCTCCCATGCCTTTGGCTCTTCCCAACAGGAACCGCTGCTGGGTGCTGGAAGGTTCGCCGGGGTTTGGGGACTGGGTTGATGGGGAGCGTCCCTGGCTCCGTGTAGATGCTCTGCTGCTGTTGCTTCCCATCTCTGTTCCCAGAGGACTTGGCAGCACCACCTTGACCCTTCGCAGCTTCGGATTCTTTCTTCTTGGCCTCCACCTGTTTGTCCTTGCTAGGTGGAGTGAAGTAGTTTCCGAGCTCTGGAGGAGTTTTTGCTTGGTTGTCTCCCATAGCCTCCTCCAGCTTTTTGAAGAGAGTGAACACTGCTCTCTTCTCCTGGGTGCTTTGTTCTGCTGTCCTGTTGCCACTTTTCCTCAACGTCCCTGCCTGCTGCTTCACTTCTAGACTAGGTGAACAAGGCCTCAAATTCCCAAACTTTCCTTTCCCATGATCTTGCTTTTCTTTGCGAGCTCCTTCGCTGCAATCTTCCCCTCTTTGGTTCTCAATGAGTTTGCTGCTCATGAGCATCCCTTGCTGCTGGTTCATGGTCCATAAGTCATCGAGTTTTCCTGCGTTCTCTTTCCCAGTATCCTGCTTTTCTTTCTGATTTGCTCTCTGGACGCTCTCTGTGTTCTGCTCATCACTACTTTTATTTTTGCTTTTTGATGATTCTGTCCTTTTTATGCCAGAACTCTGGCCTGGAGAAACCAGGGTAAGAGCAGTATGCGTCAGTTCCTTCCCTTCCCACAGTGAGATCTTCTCCTTAATGTTGCTTCCATTAGCTCTAGAGAGCTTGTTGCCCACCAGCGGAGCATTTTCATCGCCATGAGGGTCAAAGGTCAGCCTCTCGTGAGCCATTTTGGATGAGTCTTCCCAGTGGTTGCTTAGGTTGTCTAGCAGGGTGAAGGGGAGTTTCTGGGTCCCCTCTTTTCTGTGTTCAGCCTGCTTGTTTTCCACAGAGCCAAGAGGAAAACCACTTTTTTCAGCTGGACCGCCCTTCTTCAACCTAAACAAAACAATAAAGTCAGCATAAACTGAAATGTGTGACATCTGACCAT
Organism: Lucifuga dentata; assembly: GCA_014773175.1. NCBI lineage: Eukaryota > Metazoa > Chordata > Actinopteri > Ophidiiformes > Bythitidae > Lucifuga > Lucifuga dentata. Next base: position 36,805 of record VXCM01001814.1, read on the forward strand.
GTTTTACAGCATTTTTACAGAAAACTGCAGAGTTTTCTGAAGTCTCAGTAAGGCTGGGACTGCTGGTCTGGGGACACTCAGTCTTTTTCTGGTGAGTGGGAAAATGCAGCCTGGGAGTAAATGCCAGAGGACAAGATTATCACGGAGCATCTTCTTCTCATCATCCTCATTATATAAACACATATTTGGCCCAGGGCCCATTTCATGTAACTGTTATGTTTTAATAAATAAATTGGAGGAAACGGGAAGTCCAAGTTGAAAGATTGTTTCTGACTTTTTCCTAATGGATAAGATGAGTGAAGGACTTTTTGTGACTGTCATATTTCATACTTTTTCTCTGGCTAAGGAGGAATTTGACCAGTGACAAATCTTTTCTGATACAAACCTGTTAACAGTGGAGTAGATGCAGTCCTGTCGAGTTGTCATTCTTTTAGCAGCCGCCATGATCGATGTACACCTGAGAAAGGAAGGAGAAAGAGAAAAAAACAACTTTTGAATTTTCAGGAATTCTGCGGAGATTTTTTAAATTCCTATCAGGCTTTCAGAGGTTTGGATATCAAGATTTTAATATTCCGTTTGGCAGCTTGCATTATCCAAAATTGCACAAAAAGCTTTTTTTTTTTTCTCCTTGTCATGACAGAAGTGTTATGATTTCCAATCTGCATGCATCCAAATTTCCATCTTATTACTTTATTAAGTCTAGAATAAGGAACAAGTAAGGCATTCTGATAACTGATGAGATAAATTCATACATTCAAATATCTGAAGAGATTAGTTGAATGGCTTTCACAACTAGAGTGTAACTTATGATTACTTTTATGACGGAGTTTTCCTGTAGATGTTTTTCAAATAGCAAATTGTTGTTTAGTAAAAAAAAAAAAGAAAAAAGAAAAATATAATTAGTAAAAATACCCAGAACCCAAAGTGACATCTTCAAATTGCTTGTTTGTCTGAATAACAGTCAGAAACTTGAAAAATATCAAATTACTAAGGTATAAATTTAAATGAGAAGCTGAAAGCAGATAATATTTCACTTGATCTTTAATCAGTTCATTAGATTACTTGATCTTTTTTTTGCCAGTCAACTTTTCAGTTAATCAAAGGGTCACTTCAACCCTGTTAACGCCTGTCTTTGGATGCACCTCGCCTCTTAATCAGTGCATTCTGGGAAGGTATTAGTTTTGCATGACTTAAAAGTGCTTATTGAAAATGGATGATTGGCAGATAGACAGAAAGGTGAAAGCATTGCCACACCGGCTATTTTTTTCACCTCCGGTTAGGTTTAGGCATTTGTAAAATAACATTTAGTGCAATATGAATACTAACTCACTGGTTATATAGTATTTATTGATCAAGGGAAAATATAAGATTGTGGTTGAGTGCATCTTACAAACCAACATTTTAAGTCTACAGTCAGTACATGAGGAAGCTGTTGTGCGATTGAATCAATCTTCTCCCCCTATCATTTCCTTTTGTATGCATGCTATCCTCACAGGAGGCTGACCTTTGACCTTTACTGTAATGAAAACACTCCCCTCCTCCTCCTGCATGACTCTTATGCATTCACAGTTCTCAGGTCAATGGTTCTAAGTTCAGTGGCCTCTACGATAGTGAAGTTTCCAGCTCTGGAGCCTGTTGTCATTTGTTTGGATGATATGTGGTCCAAGTGGCCGTGTGAGTAAGCAGCCGGGCAGCATACAGCCTCAAAGCAGCAGATTAGTGAAACAAGGCATTCACAAGTTTGTGATAAGAACAGTAAATCATCCAGAGCTGAACAATTAGTCAAAAATGATTCATCTGTTGTGAATTTCAATATTCAAAAGTCACAATTTTTTTTCCCAATAGGAGCTACATCTCAGATTATATTCCAAATAAAAACCAACACCAACACCATCTTATTTTCCCGCCTCCCTTTTTTTTTTTTTTTTTTTANTTTTTTTTTTTTTTTTTTTAAATATTCAGATACCAAAATGGAAAATCTGTGCCAGCATTTAGCTTGTAATGAAAACACATTATTCAGCATTAATATGTATTCAACAGAAGGCAAAGAGAAGATTAGAAAATGAGTGAAACATCGTAACAAAGTGCAGTTTTCCATTTCATATTCTATATTATTAAAATGACAAAATGAGCCTGTTTTCTTACCTCCCTCTGCTGTACAGTTTCCATGTGTTCATTAGTAAAATAAGAGCTTACTGGCACATATTCTGCTATAACAGTATCCATTTGTATGGCCTCCAAACCACGCCGTGTGTACCGTATATCCAGTACAAATAATCTGCGATAATAAATTTCTTGCTGCTTTTCATGTAAAATGCACAGTCTTGATGTGAATCATCACATCCAATAGAATAACAGTGAAGAGGGACAATAAAGTGTCATTTCAAACTACTGTACATCCTTTTTCCCTGCCTCCTCCCACGCTCTCTCTCTCTCTCTCTCTCTCTCTCTCTCTCTCTCTCTCTCTCTCTCTCTCTCTCACTCTTAAATATATTGAAATAAGGCACCATTTTGCTGCAAAAGGAAGGGGTGACATTCAGAAGACAGAGGTCATCATGTTACATCATTTCCCTCCAAATCTAAAGTTCATTGGAACCCATGCAGCAGCTGCTTCTGTAGCGCAGTTGTTTGGCAGCTGTAGGAAAACATCTCATCTTCCTAATTTTCCTACAGTGTATTCCCACTTTTATACTAAAATAAAATTGAAAGATCTGAGTAAAAAACAAAACAAAACAATACGTAGTAGATAACAAATGAAAGGCAGTGGTCTTTGGAAATGGAAAAATAAAATAAATGTGATTCTTTCTTACCTAACATGAAATAAATGAACTCATTCTTAATGATTTTTTAATTACGTTATTTTCTTACTTCTCTACTTACTCCATTCTCAAGGCTAAACAATATAAGCTACACTAAACTATACTTATATATATTTTTTAATATCACAAAATTTAACCAGAAACAAAATTCACACTGCACAGTAACAAAACACTATAAATGTAGTTTAACACATATATGTTAATGCAGTATCAGATCTACCTGGGTTCAGATGCTGCCAAAGTTTGCTGCTGGGTCCCTGTTGAAGTGTCAGACAGTGAATTGGAGAGTTTAAAGCTAGTATTTTGGCGGTGCGGTTTATAAAGCCCCAATGCAGTGGGAGGCTGGCTCTAAGGCACAGTAACAGGTGAGAGCAGAACAGCTGCCTCCTCTGAATGAATACTCCTCAAAATAATCAATAGAACACACACAATACTGAGATGTGGCCATTTATGTTGTATCTAAATTCCAATATACCAAAACTCAATTAAAGATGAGTCAAGAATGGATGTTAATTTGGTTTTTACATATTTATTTTTGTTGGTTTCATTTTTATTTTGTGTCATGCACAGATTGCCTAGTACACACGACACAGACCCAAATACATAGTTTCACAGACATACAGTAGAGTGAAGGAACCAAAGTTATAATCAAAAATACTTAAGCTATTACAAAATTTCATAAATAGAGCACTTTGTTTCATTTCCCAAGTTTTGTTTTAGATTCTGTTTCTTAAAAACAAACAAAAAAAAAAAAAAAAAAANAAAAAAAAAAAAAAAAAAATTCAAGTCTTTGATCAATCTCAAATCGAAATCTTCATCAGTTTTGTCATTTAATGAAGAAGCACATTCCTTCGGACATCATATAAGGAGCAATAAAATGTGAAATTACCTTAATTTTCAATTTCTCCTAATCCTCATAACATTGTGTTTACACTTCCAGTGTAACATTAAACCTAAAAGTTACAGCTGTTAATGATAATGTATCAGAACTGTGCACATAACAGTTTTAGGTTTTTAGCTGTATTCTGTTTAAAATACATTTTTAATAAACTGATATATTCTCAATTTAGGTTTACATCATAAATCGGCACATCATCCTTATACATGAAAATCAATTTTATTCCTGAATATTACATTACCATCTATATCCATCCATCCATTTTCTAAACCCGTTTGTCCTGTTGAGGGTCACGGGGGCCTGGAGCCTGGAAAATAAATTAAAGATTACAACATCGTTTACACTGTTTTTGCAGCCTGGACGTGCCCACACGCCTGCCATTCCACTCCTGTCCTGATGGTGGCAGCAGAGCGCCGCTGTGTTCACCAAGCAGTGACGAACAAGATTCCCAAGTAAACACAGATGGTCATCACACCGAGAAGAAGCTAAGCTAAGCGTTTACCTGGGCAGAAAGGTAATAAAACTGTTTAATGTTTTCCCTTTATCTTTAATTTCTGAAACTGTAACTATCAGCTGTTTGTTCGTTAAATGTTTCCTCTGGCATTTCGATGTAACGGACCCGCACTTTGTCTTGTAGGTAATCTTTTCTGTCAAATTACATTAACACATCTTATCTGCTTTGTCACAGACAAGAAATCACGGTTACTATTTAAGGAAAAACTCGAATTTAATGAACTAAATAGGTATGCGGGTATATCAGAAAATCAAATCGTAATTATTTACAATGCGCAAACATAACCGTGCATTGTGAAACATTTGTAAATTCAATTCGGTTTCTAAAAATCTGTTTGGTGTCGTGTTAAAATAGTCGAAAAATAGCTGGTGAAAACGTGACTTCCTTTTTACTGATCAGGCGTTCGTCTCTGTCTATATGATCATTATATTTACCAAGATAGATCTCCTAATTTATTCAGGATTTTCGGATAGTTTCGGGATGCAAAAAGATGTATTTGTTATTATCGTTTTCTGAAAATTGATGTTGCCCTTTGAACGTTTCAGTCTGATTACGGTTTCACTTTCACTGCCTTTATACAGTGAAACTATATCTTATCTGATGGAAAATAACCAAACAAATGCTGGTAAACGTTATTTTCATCTGTAAATAGCCATAACAGCTGTTGATGGGGTCGGAGCAGAGTAGTTAAACACTGTGTGTCAAGTGAAAAAACTGTAGTTGACTAACTAGTTTGGTCAGGATTTTCCATTTTGAGTACAATTTTTTTTTTTTTTTTTNCAATTTTTTTTTTTTTTTTGCTCAACTTATACAACTGAAATGCTGATTATATACGTAATTTTCAGTCATGATTTAATATGAATTAACTAGAAAGCAGGCATTCCTTCACCAAGGTCAAACAAGCCTGCACAAAAGTTTAGATTTGTATTTAGAACCAGATCAAACTGCACCTATTGATCATCTGTCATGGGGTAAATATGCCAGATTTTTTCATTGAGATTGATTTGGCTTGTGAAGAAGTTGACCAAAAAAAAAAAAAAAAAAAAAATCATAAAACCCATCTAAAAATGGAATTGAGTCGTGAACTATTGTCAGCAGATTATGAAATTATTTGTCCAGGAAATGTGCTGAGGCCAATAAGTTTCATATTGGTCTCTCAGATCACAAGCAATCCTACTGGCGGTCTGTCACAAGACTAGTTGATCCTCTACATGGAGTATCTCTTCTGTCCACTGTAATCCACCATGTGCCCTTGGAGTGGGTTTAGAACATCAAAACTGGCATAAATATGAGGGCATAAACCCATGATACATGCTTAAATCTGTATGTTCTGATAGGGGAGCTGTAATAGTTTTAGGGGAGTCTTCTGGTTTAAACCGGATCCAGATAACACCTTTATATACCTTTATATTGCACCACATGCTAATATCACAGACCAGGTTAATCCTGGATTTGGATATCACGTATGTGCCAACTTGAGTAGCACTGATCTCTGTATTTGGTCAGTTTTACTGCTAAATTTATGTTGCAGCTGTTATTTAGACCAAACGCGGTCCAAGGCAAGGGTTTCTGCTTTTCTAAATCTGTCCATTTTGGGTTAAAAATAATAATAATAATAATAATAATTATGATATATGCTGCAAATTGTCTGTTTTTCTCTCTTTTTTTTTTTTTTTNTTTTTTTTTTTTTTTGCACATACTATTTTTTAACTGCATATTTATTCAAAACAGTTTATGCCAGTCATGACATATACCACAACTATATATGCAGACAGATGGGGAAAAAGAGAAAAAAAGGGGGGAAAAGGGGATAAAAAGAAAAGAAAAAAGGAAAAAAAGAAAGAAAAAATTGTCTATTTTTCAGATAATACAGTCTTTAAAAGATATTCTTGATTCGTCAACCAAGCAGTGTTTGTTTCATATTATACTCTACAGACCAGAAGTTTGAGGCCAGCCCCAGATTTAAAAAAAAAAAATCATCAATAAACTGTTTGCTTTACAATTTATTGCACAGGAAATGACAAAATACATAAAATAAATATAACTAATTAGTTTTCAAGAAGAATTGGTCAACAAGAGCACGTTATGTTGCTACTATGGCTTAAGAAATGATTTTTAATGAAGGCATGCCCAGTCTGTATTAGTGCACTGGCTCCCTTGCTGATGTGTTTTAACATTCNTTTTTAATGAAGGCATGCCCAGTCTGTATTAGTGCACTGGCTCCCTTGCTGATGTGTTTTAACATTCTCTTCATAGCTGCTGTCTGCCTTCTCCCATATCATTATGGGTTTAACTTGCTACACAGTCTGCTCATGCTAAATCTGGGGGTGTGGCCTCAAACTTCTGGCCTATAGTGTACATGTCATCAGTCATTTTGTTTTGAGGTGATGAAGTGTAAGGGTTTTTTTNTTTTTTTTTTTTTTTTTTAGGCAGAAGCTCTGTTGTTGCTGTAGTGATGTGCTCGTACCATCTGGTGTAGTCAGAGGCTTCAGCTGAGCCTCCTCGCCGTCCCCGAAGACCTCCGCCAACACCACCTCCTTTCTCCTCCTCCACCTCCTCTTCCTCCCTGTGATGCCTCCCTCATGCTGCGGCTGCCTGTCACAGTACACCCACCATCACCTGGTTGCCTTCCTCCTCACCTTCTTTAGGTAAACCAGACCCGCCCTGCCTTAAAGGGTCATACTGGCCATTTTGCATGTTTGAAGCTATTGTTGCTGTTATTTTACTAACAATCATTTCCCAAAGGATAAAACCGTATTTCAGCTTTGCTGATATTTTGCTAATATACTATTTGTGCCTGCTAATAGTTATACAGCCTTATGAAGTCATAGTTGTTTAAATTTTTCAATAAACGCAGGTCTTCTTTTGGGACTATATTCCCCGGTGGAGACATACATTCATGCCATACCTTTTCTTGTGCTTAAAAGCTAAAATTATGTAACGTAATTTAAAAAAAAAAAAAAAAAAAAAAAAAAAAAAANATGAACTGAAACCAATGGCAGTCTGGAAGGTAGGAAAAACATTTTTAACTCACCGTTCCAGTAGTAGGCTTTGGGAAATGACTTTACGTTATGTGTATGAAAATTGACTATATTAGGCTCAAACATGCAAAATGGCTGTTATGGTCCTTTAAAGGTTTGACTTAAACCTGTTAGAATTGTTACACGACCTGTCAAGTGAAGCCTTGACGAGTCTGTCTCGTCATTGTGTTGTGCTGATCTTATATTTTGCTTTTAAGAATATTTTGATTCTTTTTTTTTTTTTTTTTTTTNTTTTTTTTTTTTTTTTTTTGACTTATTATTCAACTCAAAGTGGCAGGGAAGATGAGAAAGAGCAAATGTGAGTTGTTTCCTGGTTGAAACAAAACTGCCATGGCTAACTATTACACATCATAATGCCGAGACGAAAGAATATCCAACTTCAGAAAATAAGTGCGTTACATCATAGGATCCAAAACAACAAAGAAATATCAGTGTAGCTCTGGTGACTGTAAAAGCATGTGAAGCATGTGAGACGTTAACATCCAGACTGGGTCAAAGGTCTGTGTTTGCAGGTTAGTACAGGTCAGACATTGTAAAGATTGCATTTTCTATGCGTGTTGATCTCCAATACGACGTTTGACAGAAACAACAGCGTTTCTCTCGCTTGTGTTTGCTGCAAGACTTTAGGAAATCCTGTAAAAAAAAAAAGAGCAATGAGCAGAAGTCCTGTTAGTTTGAATCGGTTTTATGCAGCTGGTAAAAATGCCTCGCGCTTCTTAATTTCGCCACCAAACAGGAGCCGGTGTGGTTAATCTTTAATGAGAGGAGTTGTGAGTTGGCCACATCAAGATGCTCTTATCAGCAGCGAAGCAAAGCACCTTCTGCAGCAGCTGGCGAACATCAGCAAAGCTTTGGGTTTGCTATGGCCAGAAAGATTTTTTTTCCCCACCTTTTCCTGTAAATTGAAGCCATGCAACTTGGAAACATAATCACGATGAATATTATTTGGCCTCATTTAACCCAAGACAAACTGATAATGGAAGATGATAATTAGCGTAGTGCATTATGATATCATTATGCAAGCCATTAGAGGAAGTGATGAAAACTAGGCACAAGGCTAAAAACGACTTTGAAAAGCAGTTAAAGGACCATACCACCCATTTTGCATGTTTGAGCATAATATATTTAATTTTCATACATGTTACGTTACTGACAATCATTTCTCAAAGGATAAAACCATATTTNATATATTTAATTTTCATACATGTTACGTTACTGACAATCATTTCTCAAAGGATAAAACCATATTTCGGTTTTCCTGATATTTTTCAAAATCTCTTAATCTTTCAAAGTCAAATATTCAAGCGATACATCCACCTTAAAAATTGATGTTTTTCCTGCTAATAGTTACGCAGCCTTATGAAGTCATGGTCATTTAAATTTTTCGATAAACGCAGGTCTTCTTTTGGGACTATATTCCATGGTAGAGACATAAATTCACTCCGCACTTGAATGCAAAAATTATGTAACTAACCCTCAATACACGTCTTGTTCACAATGATGGATTACCTATCCCAAACACATTTCAAGTATCACCAAGGTTATTTTAATAGCGTACCAGAATGAACTGAAACCAATGGTGGTCTGGAAGGTAGAAAAAACATTTTAATTCACCGTTCCAGTAGTATGCTTTGGGAAATGATTGTCAGTAATGTTACATGTATGAAAATTGACTATATTAGGCTCAAACATGCAAAATGGGTGGTATGGTCCTTTAATCATGGTGCCGTAACATGTTGGTGAACCTGTTATTCCTCCTGTGTTCATGCAAAGCAGTCAGTCATTTGATATGTGGAGTCTGAATGAGTTTCTGTCAGATTCCTCCTATTTTTTTTTTTTTNCTTTTTTTTTTTTTGGTTAAATTCAAGAAAAAGTTAACATAAAACAGACACATATTGTCAAACCAAAACTGTCATCTGCTCGTTTTGTCTCTCCAGCTATGTGCTGCTGCATGCATCCAGGAAGACGTTCAGCAACGTGAAAGTCAGCATCTCAGCTCAGTGGACACCAACCAAGAAGAATGACAGCACGCCTGCCTTCAACCCTAGCGAGGTACAGAACACCATACAATACAGTACAATACCATCATCCCCCCCCCCCCNCCCCCCCCCCAGAAAGGCTGAATTTGTTCAATTGTCATATTAATTCAGAGAAATCAGAAAAATGAAGGCTGAAAATTTGGCCTCGCCATTGATAGATAACAGAGCGTGAAAGCCAAATGCAGCGTGTAGCTTCCAGCCACTGAAGCGTCTCTGACAGACGAGCTGTTAGCGGTCTNAAGCCAAATGCAGCGTGTAGCTTCCAGCCACTGAAGCGTCTCTGACAGACGAGCTGTTAGCGGTCTCTGTTGCCTAATTGATTTTGTGCTCTGTGCATCTCAGACATGGGAGGACAATCGTCTGTTTGAAAATGAAGAGCAGGCCACACTCTTCCTGGGAGTTCTGGACACCATCTTCCTCTTCTCTTACGCCGTGGTGAGTAGCCAACACAATCTGTCGCGTTTCAGCAAATTCTGCCACGAGTGTCGTCTGAGGTGAGATAAACCGAGGTGCTCACCAAACGCCGCATATTTCAAAGAAACATAAAAGAGATGATGGTACAAACTCACGCGTTGTACTTTTACTGGTTGTGTAGTTGTACTTTTTGTCACTCCTGTGCTTTGTCTTGGTTGCTCACACAGGGTTTGTATCTGAGCGGTGTGATTGGAGACAGAGTGAACCTGCGTTACGTGCTCTGCTTCGGCCTGTGCGGCTCTGCTGCAGTGGTGAGTTTGTGCGTCTTCCAAAGCGTCTCATCTTTAAAGGGCCAAACTGGTGATTTTCGCACGGTTAAGCCCAGTAAATCCCCCCCGCATACATGTTATGTTAGCGAGAGCCATTTTCCATGACATTAAAGCTTATCATATCATTGCTGTCGGGCAGAAAACTTGTATCTCCAAAATCATTACTTTTTAGGAAATGGAAAAAAAAAAATCCTGTGCTTTTAAAAATAATTGAACCCTGCATTGTCAAAGTTGGTATTGTGTCTTTATATATGGTCAGATGCTTGATGTATCATTAAATTATTAATATTTTACCAAAATCAAGCTCAAATGGAGTTACAAGGTTGTTGACCAGCGAATGTGGAGATGTGTGTTTTGTCCGTCATTGATTAGAACAGCTGCATCTGAGACAGGAAGTGCTGCGTTACGTTATCATTACCTTACAGGTTACAAAGTTTATTCTAAGTGTTTGTGCCTCAGTTTTTCCTGTCACTGAATAAACATTTGGCCAGAATCTCTTGTTATAAAAGATTAAGTGCTATGAACAGGCTATTGAAGACAGTTTTGGCTATGACTAGACAGCAAAGGCTTGACTAAACTGCACTCCAGCCTACCGTGGTTTGCCTGCACTCTTCTTCGCTCCCTCAGGTTTCAAATACATAAAACGTTAGCCTTTATGGACTCAGCGTTTCTTGAGTAAAGAAAATGCCGTACTTATTCAAACAACCAGTTCTTTATTTAGCCTTGCGTTGAAACAACCAGAGACTGTCTCCGAATGACTCTGACTACTCCTGCTACAGCAGAGTGAAGCAAGTGGAGTTATGAGGTTTTGCAGACAGTTTGAGGGTCCAGTGGAGTTACGAGATTTAGTCACAAGTTCTTTTTAATACTTTTCATTGGTTAAATATTTCTAGACAGACAGACAGACGTAAAGGATGACCCATAGAACTGATTTGTAAAAAAAAAATGAACATGATGAAATATGGACAGCGACGAAACAAGTCAAGTCAGCCGGATTCAAGTTTTTAATTCTGAAATGTTTCATGCTTCATCAGTCAGAAATGAATGAAAAGAAGGAAGTTAAAATTCCAGTAACTACAGTAGCTATAATGCATGATGTAAAATGCATTATTCAAATTTCAAACAATGAGTAAATTTCAATACATTTCAACTTTAATTTTTAATGATCCCCTGGTTGGATGCAGGATCTGACCCTGAATTTCTTTGGAAGGGAAGTGAGCAGCACTATAGGTGGTGGGTAGATTGTATCAAGATTATATCATTAAAGCTTATTTTAGTTTTCCAGTTATTTTGCCAAATCCCCTCATTTTTCTAAATCAAATGTGCAGGTGACGCATCCATCATAAAATGCAGATTTCACCTGCTGTATGTCCAAATACGGAAGGGACAGTTGGATTTAAAGCCGTTTTCGTGCAGTTGGACCAGTTAAATAAAAATATTTTGTTTTTTTTTTAATAATAGACATCGTGTTGGCATGATGGATTTACGTACCTCAAGCACTTTTTAAGTCTCTACAAGTTAATTTTAGGAAGAATTTTAAGAATGAGCTAGAATGAACTGAAACCAACAGCAGTCTGGAGGGTAGAAAAAACAACTGTGAGATTAGTATGTTTTCGGAAAACAGTTATCAGTAACGTGTCTGCAGGTTGTATACATATTGGGCTGAAACATGCAAAACCACAGGTACGGTCCTTTAAATTCAAACAGATAGTCTTCCCCTGTTCTCACTTTCATTGCTATCAAATTGTAACTTCTGCACGGTATAATTTTATTTATTTTTTATTTTTTTGCAGGGGTTTCTGTTTGGCACTGTGACAGAATGGCTCCACATCTACAACGTGTACCTGTACTGTTTCCTCTGGGTGCTGAACGGCCTGCTGCAGTCAGCCGTCTGGCCCTGCGTGGTGGCCGTCATGGGCAACTGGTTCGGCAAATCGGGGTGTGTTCCATTTCTCCTGTTAAATAAATGCAGCTTTTTCATAACGACAAGTTGACGTGTTTTAGGATGCGGCTGCAGCATCTAGAAACATAAAACCATTCACTCAGACTCAGTTCCTGCTTTATGAAAACACACACACAATGACAGCCATTCACCGGTGCTGCCAAAACACAGACGCCTTTCATACGCAAAAGTTTTCCGCAGCTGCAGAATATGTAAACATAATTTGCTGAATATAGAAATAGTCAGTTGGGTGTGTGCGAAGTTGCCTTTAATAAAGTAAATGAAATGTTTGAGATATTCAGCATGCAAAAAAAGTGACACGTAATCCTAAAATAGCAGAGAACGTACAAAACACAGTAACAAATTCAAATCAGGTGGTTCATTAGATTTGGTTTTACTAATTCTGGATTTTATATCTCAGAGATATTAAACAACTTTTTTTTAAATTTAAAATATGTTCTCAAGGCGTGGCTTCGTGTTCGGCCTGTGGAGCGCCTGCGCATCGGTCGGCAACATCCTGGGCGCCTTCCTGGCTTCTAGTGTGCTCCAGTACGGATACGAAGTGAGACACACACACACACCAAACACACACATATTTATGAATTATACCACAGGTTTCTCAGCATTGCTCACATAATGCACTGTGTGTGTGTGTGTGTGTGTGTAATGTGTGTGGTGTGCAGTATGCCTTCCTGGTGACCTCTGTGGTGCAGTTTGCTGGTGGGGTGGTGGTGTTCTTCGGTCTGCTCATCTCTCCAAAAGAAGTTGGTAAGCGCCGGAAGGATCACGCGAGAAACGTGTTTATTCTGCGTGTTATTTGATTTTTTTTTTTTTATTATTTAACCAGGAGAACTTCATTGAGATTAAAAATCTCTTTTTCAAGAGTGACCTGGCCAAGATAAGCAGCAATGACATTAAGTTACAGACAACTAACATAAAACAGAATAAGATGATCACGGTGCAAACATTGCTGAAACCATATAAATTAAGAAAGTGCTGACATTTTAGCAGAAATAATTTTCCAAAAATACACTATAATCAGACCATAAGAGAGGTAGCAACACTTAAACACACAATAAACACCCAGACATTCCCCATGACATCAATATTTTGATGATGATGCATTAAGATCTTGTTAAACCTTTAAATCTGCCAAGAGAAACCAATCAGTGTGTTTGTATGCTAACATTATCTAAAATGCCTGAGACTGGATTAAAGGTGTGTGTGTGTGTGTGTGTGTGTGTGTGTGTAAGGTTTAAGTATGGAGACGGTGACCGGACTTGAGCCGGTGGAGACGGACACAGACAGCCACAGGCCTCTGATGAGCGATGAGGAGGACGAGATGGAGGTGTATGAGAGACAATACCGCTCAATCCAACAGCAGGACGAACCCGAGGACGAGCCCCCCCGCGCCATCGGCTTCCTGCAGGCTTTCATTCTGCCCGGCGTGCTGCCTGTGAGTCTGTGTGTGACACCGTGGGCCAGATTCATAAACGGTAGCTTGTGATTTACCGTGTCTGTGGGAAAATACCGTCACACAACCATGTTCCCGCATTCATAAACGCCGGTTAGCGGCGTGTTTTAGCGTTTGCCTTGTTACTACAGGGAAGCGATTCATAAAACACACTGTCACGCAAAAATTAAGACAGTCATTCTGGTCATAAATTTCAGCGGTATGAAATCTGGGCGACATTTAAAACTGTATTTGCTTCACGTGTGTTAGTGATCAATAAATTTGATAGATGAACTCACTCAGCTGATCAGTTTTTAAATAGTGAGTTTTGATCTGATCTCACACACATTCTTGTGGCGCAGAAACTTATTTATAACCTCATCTGCTGCGCCGTGCATGTCCGGCTTCCTCACACACACACACACACACACACACACACACACACACCCTCCCTGGTGCAGATGATCATATGGAGGTTAATATGTGCCTTTACCTGTTATTTTAGTGTCTTAAAATGTGGAGCTCTAAAGCATAAGTTATGTTGTTATGTTTCCTTTGCTGATTTAACATGTCGATGTAGCTTTAATACCAGATGAATCAGGATGAATCATGGCTCATAAATATGAAGCAGCTCATTAACACGCTTATCTTTATACTTGAGCCACACCTCACAGCAGTGCTACCTTATGTGACATGGTGGGCTTATTATCATCGGAGAAGTTTTATGAATGAGCTTCAGTTATCACAGTGTGCATTTAGCTGCACACTTAGCACCATTTTTTACGTATCTGGCCCAGCGTTTCTACTGAGTGTGTGTGAAGACGCCTGTTTTTGGTGCTGTATTTGCCTGTGTTCAGTAGATACCAACATTGCAGTGTTTCTGATTATTTTGTATTGTAGATGATGCTTCTACAGCTGAAAATTCAGGATTATGTTAGATAAGTTTTTTATTTCACACATCGTGCCTGCACCTCTTTGTATTGCAGTACTCTCTGGCTTATGCATGTCTGAAGCTGGTCAACTACTCTTTCTTCTTCTGGCTTCCCTTCTACCTGAGCAACAACTTTGGCTGGAAGGAGGTGGAAGCTGACCGCCTGTCCGTGTGGTACGACGTAGGAGGAATCATCGGTGAGCGGTCGACTTAGAAATATTGGCGTTGCTCCGGAAAACATAGCCGTGTGACTGATACTGTTTCTTTTACACGGGATCAAACATGGATGCTTTGAGGGTTTGCTCTCTTTCTTCTTTTTGTGTGTCTGTTACTGCGTTTCTCTGTGTCAGGGGGGACAGTTCAGGGTCTGGTCTCTGACGTCCTAGGAAAGAGGGCCCCGGTGCTGGCCATCAGCCTGCTGCTCGCCATGGGATCTCTGGTGGGATACAGCCGTGAGTACGCACACGTTACCAAACATCCTGAGTATCTGTAAAGCCAAATACGGGTATTATAGAAGTGGAGTATAGAGACAAACACCCCAAAGCAACTGTTTTCACCATTGCCGCTGTCCAATCGCATTAACGCCACCCTCATTGGCAATCTCACCATTCCGTCTCTCCGTCCTTCCTCAGGCTCACCCAACGAGCAGGTGATAAATGCGGTGCTGCTGGCTATGACCGGCTTCTTCATCGGCGGTCCTTCCAACATGATCAGCTCGGCCATATCTGCGGATCTGGGGCGACAGGAGGCTCTCAGGGACAGTCAGGAGGCTCTGGCTACTGTCACTGGGATAGTGGACGGTACTGGGAGCATAGGAGCTGCTGGGGGACAGGTAAACAATAAACAATGCAGCAGGTGAACACATTTTATGTACAAGGTCACATGTATACATGTGCCAATAGAATACGGTGTTACTGAATTAGTATTTTTATTCAATACAATACTTTATTGCCATGTCAAGTTACAGTTGATAGAATGTGTTAATAATAATAATTAACAGGCAAACATACAGCAGTCCTTCATTGCACATATACAGTATATATCTGATATATTGAAGAAATGAGTCCTGTGACTCATTCAAAATGCTAATTAGCAATAAATAACAGCTAAATCTACAGAATTCAATCAGGCCAAATTACATTTAAAGGACCATACCATCCATTTTGCATGTTTGAGCCTAATATATTCAGTTTTCATTCATGTTACGTTACTGACAGTCATTTCCCAAAGGATAAAACTGTATTTCAGCATTCCTGATATTTTGCAAAATCTCTTAATCTTTCAAAATCAAATNAAAGGATAAAACTGTATTTCAGCATTCCTGATATTTTGCAAAATCTCTTAATCTTTCAAAATCAAATATTTAAGGCAATACACCTCCCTTAAAAATCCATGTTTCTCCTGCTAATGGTTGCTCAAAATTACGAAGTCACAGTCGTTAAAATTTTGCGATAAACGCAGGTCTTCTTTTGGGACTATATTCCCCGGTGGAGACATACATTCACTCAGTACTTTTTATTAAATTCTAAACTTACAAAACTTCGAAAAAACCTGAATACACATCTTGTTCACAATGATGGATTACCTATCCCAAGAACGTTTCAAGTATNCGAAAAAACCTGAATACACATCTTGTTCACAATGATGGATTACCTATCCCAAGAACGTTTCAAGTATTAACAAGTTGATTTTAGCAGCGTACTAGAACGAACTGAAACCAGTGGTGGTCTGCAAGGTAGGAAAAACATTTTTAATTCGCCGTTCCAGTGGTATGCTTTGGGAAATGATTGTCAGCAACATTATGTGTATGAAAATTGAATATATTTGGCGTAAACATCCAAAATGGGTGGTATGGTCCTTAAACATAAAGTTGAATCAGAACAGTCATTCCTTTTTTTTTTTTTTTTTTTTTTTTTTTTATACAAGCACTATGCTTAATCTTACCTCTGACAGTGGGTATTTTGCTATGATTGTATGTGTGTGTGTGTGTGTGCGTGGAGGATGGTAAAACACAAAAGATGTGACCTTTACTGTGGATGGCAACAGCTTCCTCATAATCTTGCACAAAAGCTTTTCTGTCTTTGCTGTGGTGTGTTGCTGCTGCAGATGATGTCATACTAGTGCATTAATGTGTCCGTTTGTTATCTGTTGTCTGTCTGTGTGTGTATGTCCTCTAGTATCTGGTGTCCCTGATTGAGAACAAGTTGGGCTGGATGTGTGTGTTCTACTTCTTCATAGTCATGGTAAGACTTAATTGCTTGGGCACTTTTATCCAAAACTTGCACTGTATTGTAAGTGTAAATACTAAAGGAAAATATAAGTGGTTTTGCATGTTTGAGCCCAATAAATACTACCCACATTACACATTACATTACTGCCAACCATTTTCCAACATATAAAACTATATTTTTAGTTTTCGTGTTATTTTCATGTTATTTCGCCAAATCTTCTAATCTTTCACAAGAAAATGTTCAGGTCATCCACCCACCTTAAAATTCAGTGTTTCACCTGCATGTAGAATGCACGGTCATGGTAATTTCTCTGGTAAAAGTGGTTTTTCTCTATATTCCCTGGCGGAGCGATACATTTTCTTCTGTGTTGCTCTGTGTTGGATCAGTTCAATTGAGGAACTTTGATAAAAAATAACATCAGCAGCATGTTGTTTGCTGCGATGGATTACCAGTCTGCAGCGCATTTCAAGTCTCTACTAATTGGTTTTAATAGGTACTGGAATGAACTGAAACCAATGTCTTCCTATAAGGTAGGAAAAACAATTCAAAAACTACCCACTCCAGTAGCATTTTTGAAAAATGGTTGGCAGTAATGTAACATGTGCGCAGGTTATATTTATTGGGCTCAAACATGCAAAACCACCGGCATGCTCCTTTAATCACCTTCCCATGGTGTTGATTCTGGTGTATTTTTCCGTCTGTACATTACAGACAGGGGGCAGCATTTTGTTCATCGCTCCCTTGATCGTCAAGGAGGTGAGTGCCATGTGGCGAGACAGACGAGCGCGCCGCCGCCAGCTGTGAAAGCCAAAACATCTGTCTGCCTTCACATCTGTCTGCTGCGTCATTTCTACCCAAAAACCGTGATGCAGTACTGCTGCTTAGGTGAATTTAGAGATGCGGAACAGTTCGATTGATCTGGTTTTTCAGTCAGATGGTGAAGTCGGAGGTTTTAACTCCCAGCAACAATCAGCATATATCTGTTAAAATTCATGTAAGGCGTCTTTAAGCACACTCTGAAGTCTTATGCTTTCCTTCAAAGCCTGAAATGTAAATATAAAAATGTAAATATAGACTTCCTGTAGTGTAAAAGTGAGGTTTTTAGATGGCGCTGAGGTTGAGTTGAAGTGCCTGATTGAAACAAATGATGGCTGAACTTTGGCTGCTAGTCAGACCAGTCTGTGATTCATCACAGAATCGGTGGCAGAATGTACTATTTATGTAAATTTCATGGTTGAAATGGACGTAAATATAATAATTTTTTTATGTTGTGTGACTGGCCTTTTAAATCAGATGTTCTTAACTTAAGGGTCAGAGCACCCAGGGATGTGCACGCGGAACATTTTACGGATCACGATTGCCTAAAGAATGTAAAAAAAATAATAATAATAATATATAATGGTCAGTTTTTATATGAATGTGTATGTTTTTATGGTTTTTGTTTGAACATTGCACTCCATAATTAAGAAGTCTAAAATGAGTCGTTTGGATTAGCGAGAACCACCGCGTTTGAGGAGTTTAGATGTGAGCTGGTTTCAAATCATCATCCAAAACATGACTGACACCGGTTTGTGGAGCATTAAAGGTGCAATTCATGAATTAATCCAGGGTGAGAGACAGTTTGGTGCAAACTTTGGACGCAGTGTCACCATCAGGAAGGAGGTGCAGTACTATGACCTATAAAAGAGTGATCTGCCAATAACCAGTTAAACCAGTAAGACAACTGTGTCAAAGGGAAGTAGAGTTCCTGCATCGCTTTTCTCTCACTGTAGAATTCTGTAATCAGGGTGACAGACTGTACCATAAAACCTTTTTTGGGAGGGGTGGGATCCTCTGTACTGTACATGCTTAAACCACTGATTTGACGTTTTCTCATCATTTCATGTCACTTAACTTTAACTAGGACGTTTACGACCGGAGGGTTTATGTCATATTACACAAGATGCCATTGACACAGAAAACGTGTTATCATCTTTTTCTATTTTTCTGAAGCAGGAATTGCACTTTTGTTCTTTTTTTTAGATTTTTTGTCAAGGGAAGTGTTGCTCAAAAGAAGAGTTCACTGAGCATCTTATTGTCATCGTTGGTGTGAAACGGGTTCCTTATGCTAAACTGGAGAAACTGAGCTTAAAGTCTGAATTATGCCTCAGCTGTCTGTGGACTTGCTAAGCAAATGTAATAGAATTGTAAAATGTAATAGATTGTATATCAAAATTATGTGCATTGTGTAACTCCATCTGTGGTATGGGTTTTATTTTTTATTTTATTTTTTTTAATTTATGTGTATTCAACTTTTAACAAATGGAAATCTAATTCCTGTTTCAAATTAAAGCAAATTACTGTCATTTGGTAAAGCACCCACCCAAACTTTTTCAGATTTGCTGCTCATTTCATGATTCTCACTGTCCATTTATTACAGCTCACAAGTTGCATTTAGCAACAATAACCATCATTATTGCCAGATAAAGTAAATGTAAAACTTTTAATAACAAGGCTTATCAATGTGCAGTGTTCCTTAAAACCCACCAGAGGGCACTCTTAACTCAAAACTAGAGGATTGAGACTGGACTTTCCTCAATGGAAACTAGGAGAGCTCTAATAAAAGCTTATACCTCCACCAAGTCAGAACAAGCCCAGATAAAAATATATCTTTTTCTACAGTCCTAAAGAGAAAAAAGCGACAGTAATAATCATATTTTTCTGCATCTGTCGCTGTAATATATGTCAAAACTTAGCATGCTACTGAAACAGCATCACATCAGGTATACATTGGTGTTTCCACTCCTATTTGTTACTGTACAGCATTTATGTGCCCTCATCCAAGCATATATTTTTAGTCCACCTGATCTGGATCCTTATCAGGATCTCTGGATCTGGACTAAATTGCAATTATTGGTTTTCTATTATGGGGGTACATATTTACCTTTTAAGATTGGTGTATTATTTAAGAGAAAAAGTGACAAAGATATGGAAAAATGCCAAATCTCCCAATGTTTAGAAATTATTTTTGAAGTTATTGGATCTGCTTTTAGATCCCAGACCCACACCAAAATTAGATCTGCCCCGCCCTTGTACCAGGTTTAAACAAAATGGGTTTGGAAGCTTTTGAGTAATCCTGCTAACATACCAGAAGAAAACATGACCTCCTGTAATGTTATTTTAAAACCACCAGGGGGAGCTCTTAGACCTTCTGGGTTTCAGACTACACAATGGGGAAAAAAAAAAAAATTATATTAGGTTTATACGAATATCATTTATTAGCCTTTTATTATTTTGAGCACACTATATGAAATTAACAATATAAAAGGCAACAGTGCACCAACAAACCAGCAATGTAATGTCTGTAATTACATTTTCTATACAAATATTACTGTCAAAGGGATACTGTTTTACAATTACACTTCTTACATGTTGCAAGGATGTATAAACAAGCATTAAATTACCATTAAATCACAAATGTATACAATGATTATCATTCATGCATATACAAAGTAAAGAACACTACTTTGATATAGCTGCGACAGGTGAATTAGGAAAGCAAAGTTTGCTTGGACACTGAGACGCTGTCAAATTGCTTTGGAACTAACAGATCCAACTTGGCATTCAAAATTTTCATTCGTCTTTTATTTTCCCATTTTCCCCCCAGGGACTCGAGAAATGACAAAGCTACGAGTCTCTGATTAGACAAAAAAAAAAAAAAAAAAAAAAAAACTTTAAACGTCAAGGAATTCTTAGTCTGCGTCTGTTTGTTTTAAGAATTACCATTAAAAAAATAGTTCTCGTCATTGTTTTTAGTGCAAAGATTAAGTTTCAGAAAATAACACAATTAGTTATAGCAAAAAAAAAAAGGGAATCCATAATTACATCCCTACATACAAATACAAACTCAAAATAAGTTACTATAGACTTTGAACGTTTGTCTGAAGGCGCTGAGAATATAGATGTACATAAAGATTGTGACAAAGATAAGATGACAAAACAAAAAGCAAATAATCTTAAAGGTTTTAAATCAGAAGTGTAGCCTTATAGAACCATGAAAAAACCCAACTTGGTGCAACTATGATTATGAAGAAATGCTGTCATGCCAATTTTTCGCAGAGACTGAGGCGGTTGGTTCTTGAAAGAGAGACTGAGAGGCTTTTAAGAGGTCAACAAAAGATATTCTGGATCAGGGGCCACTTGTCTGGCTGGAGAAATCCTTTGATTCGACATGTCTGAGACGTTGCTTGTG
This sequence comes from Lucifuga dentata, assembly GCA_014773175.1. Lineage (NCBI taxonomy): Eukaryota > Metazoa > Chordata > Actinopteri > Ophidiiformes > Bythitidae > Lucifuga > Lucifuga dentata. The sequence continues at coordinate 57,647 of VXCM01001814.1, forward strand.
GCTGTTCTCTGTTAAACTCTGTCCCGCTCGCTCTATTTCTGGGAAAGCCGTCAAAGCAAAGTGAGGCAGTGAGAGACAACAAAAGCTGTCTGGCTCCTTGAGGAGTCACTATTTCCTCTTCATGGCGCCGAGTTCCACTCTGGGTCCCCACTCTGACACACTGACTCCTTTACCTGATGTGAAACTAAACTGAACCGTGACCACTTTTACCACGACAGCATCAGAAGTCTCCTCATTTCTGTCTCTCAGTCTCTCTGTTGTGCCTGAGCTGGATAGATTTTTTTTTTAATATATATTTTTGCTCTTTTTTTTTAAAAAAAAAAGAAAAATATCTGCTTATTTTCTGCTTATTTAATCGGTTCATGAGGTAGCAAAAATAGATTAATCCTGATTATGGCTTCTTATCCAAACACAAACTAGAATGACTTTAAGTAGGAAAGACAGTCTGGTGAGCAGTTATAGGTTACTTCAAACTTGGAACGAGTTAAAAAAACAAAACAAAACGGATAGCTTCATCTCAGTTTCCAATTGAGGTATTATTCGATTTAGTATTTTTTTTTAGTTAAACTTTAAAGGTCGGGTTGGTGACAATGCGTGACTCATAACTGATCACTCCAGCGGTAGACAGTGAGTAACTTGTATAAAAAATGTGTTTCTAATCAAATGGCATAAAGAATTCTCTTTGGTTCAACTGCCTCAGCTGCCACAAAAGGTCATTTATGACTTGTGAAAACCTCAAAATAAACACCAACCAACACAATCGTACACACACTCTATTATGCAACACTTGTACAGCTGCAGAGAACTGTACAACTGCACAACAGAACCTACAGTTGTACAGTTCAACAGAATGTACGACTGCATGTTAAACTGCTCGGATCTTCATGTAAAATTATTTAAAGTGGAACCAGTTTTGGTTCCAGTGATAAAACAGTAATGCTACATTCCCTTCATTGTCAAAAAAAAAAAAAAAAANAAAAAAAAAAAAAAAAAAGGTGTGTTTAAAACCCAAAACTTTGACATTACATAAAGACAAAAAGTGGGAAATGCTACATTAAAAGCATCAAACTGGGAAAAAAACAAACTATATAAGGTATGTTGTTATCTGTTGCCAAAACAAAAAGAGAGAGAGTTTTACAACCCCATTATGCAAATAATACAAAAAAAAAAAAAAAAAAAAAAAAAGGTGTCGTATAGTTTGGGCGCAATGTAGAATTTGCGGTTTCTAATTTTTTTTTTGCTACATTTTGATTATATGCAATACGCATATCTAATATTTCAGATTTTCAGAGAAAGTGGCAACGGTGGAGCGTATATGAGAGAAAATGACTTTATAGTCTAAGGCATAATTTTGGGGCAATGGCACAGGTTTCACAGCTTATCTTACCTCGTTTTACGCATTGCTTTTTTTTTTTAATGATGATGATCTAACATCATGAACAATAAATAATCGCATACGAAACATTTTATTACTCTGAATTTGTCACTTAACGACAGACATAGCCATGTTACCTCATGTTGAACCTCCACCGTTGACCTTTAACCTGGAGATAATCACAGTCGTGCTGCCAATTTTGACCCTGGGTGATGTTTTAACCCCTGGGCTCAGCTCACGCGGCTGAAAAGATTTTGGAGCCGTGGGGGGAGACTAAAGGCTATATGTGGAGAGAGGCCAAGAACAGTAACTCATCTAATCAAAACCTCTTCTGAGTTTGGCGAGAGGGAGGAAAAAAGGTCGAGGATGGGGTCAGGACCCAGACAGAAGAAAATTAAACTCTCAGAACGAGAGCCTGTTTCCTGTTATTTCCTGAAAGAGTGCATTCAAAAACATTTCACAGTATAGGAAAAAACTGAGAAAACAGTATAGGAACTATAGAATTTTACACAAAAACCGTTTCTAATGTCTTGATCAAGTGGAGAATGATAGCTTCCTTGTGCTGAAAAGGTATGTGGTGTCGTGTGTTTTTAAGCCCATTCTGTATGCGCTTATGGACAGTCAGTTACAAATTGCTACATATATACATTTGATACGAATCATATCTACATGAGGTGAGGTGTCGAGGAATAATGACCACTACGTGATCCTCTGCTCTTCCTTTACTGCCGGGAAGATTCTTTATAATGCAGTAGCCTCCTCTTCTTCACCTTGAAAAAATCTGAAGGGGATGAGAAGAAGATGACATCAGCTACTTGTCATGCAAATTAAATCCGTTCTTGCCGACTTAGAAAGCAGTTTGGTGTCTGACTGACCTGTGATGGAAGCCTGTCTGCGTTTGCCTGTACGTTGAATCCGGTAGTACTGCCTGGTGGTCACTTCCAAGTACTCATCCCCGGACCTGGACGAGGTGCTGGACGCCGGTGAGCCTTCGCCTGATGAAGATGACAGCCTCCTGGGGAGCTTCGCCGCTTGCTTCACCGTGCTGCCGCGGTAGAACGCCGGCACGTCCTGACACCTGATCTCTTCCCACTCCATGCCGGAGCCATGCGCCGGTCTGTTGCTCTGGAAGTCGAAGTTCCAGCGCTTGTTGGCCGCTTCCACGCTCATGCTGAGGAGCCGCTGGAAGTCCTGCTGCAGCTGCTGGTGGTCAACAGGCCCGAACAGGTTCCTCCGCACCGGCCCCACCTTCAGATTCAAGGCCTCGATGCCCCCCAGGCTGGAGAGCGACGAACCAGAGGCTGCAGCTGGTACTGCTGTAGATGCTGATGGAGACGCCATCGCCATGTCCCTGTCAGAAAACAGCCAACATGCAAAAAAAAAAAAAAAAAAAAAAGAGAGAAAGGCCACAGGTTGAGTGATGGTTCTGTTAGGCCTGCAGAGTTTCAACAAGGTGTGATCTGGGTTTTACATGCAGCTATTAAGCGTTCAAACTCGCCGCACACACAGACACACAGCAGTATTTGCCCTCTTGGCACCTTTGTGTTTTATGTGATCACACACACACGTGCTCAAACCCGCTGAGTAATTACTTCAGTTGCAGGTACCTGAGTGAACACCAAATAAATCACTAACATTCACTTCCCTGCCATAACAAAATGAACCTGATTCTCCACCTGCTCTGGTGTCTGGCTGTCAAAGGTCAACAGCAAAGGTCAAGCAGAGAAAAGCTCGTGAAATTGACTTGTGAGGAATGTTTTTCACCTGGCTGGGAAAACGCTGATCCCTGCCACTTTTCATTAGAGGAATACCATCAGATTCTAAAAGTGATGCCTACATTTTCATCTCAACTGCAATTACTTCATCCTAATTTACTTTTTACAATGTGCAGTCTCACTATGCTTTTCCTTTGAATTACCCCGCTTCATTAAAATCACAGCTTCTTTGTCTTAAAAAAGCGTTAGATAAAATTCCACCTGGTGCGTTCCAATAAGCAGAATGCTTCCTGAATTATAATCCCTGATCCTGTTCAACCTCTAGATTTTATTGCCTCATATTTTGGCTCCTGGAACAGCATTACACCTGCCAGACTAACTGCTTTATCTGCATGTTTGCAGGCACAGAAAGAAGGTGTGGTCCTATGAGCTATTAGCTGTCTGTGGTGTGCGGTAGCTACTACAAATGGTAGACATTTCAATATATTATTAATGTGATATGATGTTGTAAATATATCGTTTGGGATTTTAGTTGATTTAACTAAAATCTTGTCTTTTGCTGATGTTAAAGGCTGTTTTACAATCAAACAATACAGTTTTCTGAGATAGAATAACGGCTGTAGCTGGGAGAAGTGAACCAGAAAGACCACAATGTTTACTTTATTAATGTTTTTACGTTTTGAAAGACCATAACACCAATCTTTAGTTGAGATTAAAACTGTATAATATTAATACTGAAAGCATTGTCAATACTAAGGTACAAAGTCAAAAATAGTGACTGTTTAAGTATCACTTATGCTTTGAATTCAATTACACATTATTACTGGAACCCTGCAGGACTTCAACATGAAATGACATAAAACAGAAAAAAAAAAAGTTTTTTGACTCCCAACAAATGACCATTGCAAATAAATAATGATAATCATGCATTCTAGTTATTAACCACTCATTATGTTGATTACACCATTAAGTTGTAAAAGATACGATCATGTGGTGACTCAGATTTTAGTAAAAAACACAGGATTGTGGTGAAAAGCCAATGCAGAATTAGTCTCAGGCTAGAGTCAACCTAGACAGAAATAAGGCGCAACAAGGGTGCAGAGCTGCACCCTTGTTAAAGGACCATTCCGGCCATTAAAGGACCATACCGAACATTTTCTAATATATTCAATTTTCATACATGTAACGTTACTGACAATCATTTTCCAAAACATACTACTGGAACAGTGAATTAAATTTTTTTTTTCCCTACCTTCCAGACTGCCATTGGTTTCAGTTCATTCCGGTATGCTATTAAAATCAACTTGTTGATACTTGATACATTCTTGGGATAGGTAACCCATCATTGCGAACAAGACGTGTATTCAGGTTTTTTCAGAGTTGCATAATTTTAGCGTTTAAGCGCAATAAAAAGCACGGAGTGATCTGAAAATGCTTGCTGTTGTCAGTTCTTCACTACAGCACTTGAATGCACCACTAGGGAGCATTTTCAGATCACTCCGCACTTTTGATTACACTTAAATGCTAAAATTACATAACATTAAAAAAAACCTGAATACATTTCTTGTTCGCGATGATGGATTACCGATCCCAAGAACGTTTCAAGTATCAACAAGTTGATTTTAATATCGAACCAGAATGAACTGAAACCAATGGCGATCTGGACAGTAGGAAAAAAGAAAAGATATAATTCACTGTTCCAGTAGTATGCTTTGCGAAATGATTGTCAGTAATGTAACATGTATGAAAATTGAATATATTAGACTCGACATACAAAATGATCGATATGGTCCTTTAATTGCGCAATTGTTTAACAGCTAAGGAATATAAAATGCACTTTCCACGGGTCATTAACCTCCAGTTTTATGATGTCTGATAACTAAACTATTCAAGATAATTTCACTGCACTTATTTTAGAAACCATAGTAAGCAACTGAACATAGGTTAATTTTCTGTAGTAGGAACAGTATAATTATAAGTTTAACCAATACAACTTCAACTTCTTCCTCTAAATTACGCTAAATATCAAAATAGTTATTTGAGTAATAAAACTGCGTCATAATTTCTTTCTTTCACCAACAGGACCGTAGTCTCTCCGAGTGAAAGTTGTTTGCGTCGAAAATGAAGTGGGCGTGGTATGCAGATCAGGTTTCCACATTGGGCCGTGTCCCCACTTCCAGGAAAACGCCAAAACAGCCCGTCCCCACGACCCCCCCCCCAAAAAAAACTCCCAAAAAACACTCAAATTAAAATTTTACAAAGTGTAATAGGATAATTGCCCATGCACCATGCAACGGAATAGCGTTATTAAACCGAATCCAGTCAGGTTTGCAGCAAAAAGCTTCTGACGCAGTTAGAATTCACACGGAGGATGTGGGTTAATAAGATGCGACACACAAACACATCTTCTGTCAAAGCACCAAAACACGCAGATTACACACAAACTCAGACACTAATCCCATTTGGACTTTTCAAACAGCAGAAGAATATCATTAACATTAAGACAATTTCATGTTTGCTGAATAGGATAAACGAATGTCGAGGCGAAAAACTAACGGTGCATTCTAGAAGTGGCATCAGTTTTATATTTCACCAGACTAAAATGCATTAAATAAATCACCTAAAACAAGGTGTATAATGAATCTGTTTAGGAAAAAATGCTAAATAGACTATAATGAGAAGAAAAATATGATTTTTCTCTTACCATCAGCGTCGGCGAAACAGAAGTTATTAAAAGTTTTACGGTTCAAGTGATCTTTGCAATAACGACGCAAGCGAGTCACTTGAATAAGAAAAGTACTTTGACAGCCCCGTGGAAATCAACAATGTCACGTTGAAATCTTTTACAATGCCCACGAGAGTTTTTTTTAGTCTGGTTCGCTTATCTGTGACTTGTTATGAACTCTGAAGACAGAGGGGCGTCCTACTGGACTAGTCACGTGCTTTTCATCAAAACAGTCACCCGGAGACAAATGGCATTATCTTGATTTCATAGATGACATTTGAACGCATCACAAGGTTAAACTGCATCGCTGGAGCTAAAAGTGCGTTAAAAAAAAAAAAAAAATCCAAAACACATAACAGAAAAACAAACTATAATCGCAAATAGTAAGTTTAGTTTGTTGTATAAAAGTGTTATTAATGATAAATTGTTTTCTTACCCTGTTAGAATGAAGAATCCACAAACTCTTCCCTCTGCTCCGGACTTGCTGCTGCTGCCGCCTTCCCTGCCGCCCTTGTGCTTCGCTCCTGCTTCAGAAGTAGGTCAAATATCTTGGCAGCGGCGGCCATTTCCCTTCTCTCTGAAAATGTGACATACATTCTCGTGTTGTGCTTGCATCACGTTTTGCACTGGCACCGCGCCCACTTCCACCAGTCACGTTGGGCTGCAACGTGAGCTGGACATCTCCTCCGCTCCATTTTGACTCCCTCTCCCTCAGATTTATGACTATTTAGGTGCTTGAGCTTTAAAGTGGGGAAATGCACGAATTACATCGACTTAAATACACTTTACATGAACCATGAGTTTTTATTAGAAGCTGAGTAGATTATTTTTGGAACAGGAAACCCTTCTATTTCTCCACATTTGGTAACTAAATAAGCTAATGACCTTTTGACCTTTTAAATGATTAAAGGACCATACCATCCATTTTTCATGTTTGAGTCTAATATATTCAGTTTTCATACGTTACGTTATTAACAATCATTTCCCAAAGGATAAAACTGTATTTCAGCTTTCCTGATATTTTGCAAAATCTCTTAATCTTTCAAAATCAAATATTCAAGCGATACACTCATCTTAAAAATCAATGTTTGGCCTGCTAATAGCCTTATGAAGTAACGTTTGTTTAAATTTTTCCATAAATGCAGGTCTTCTTTTGGGACTAAGTGAAGCATATACTCTGCACTTTTTATTGTTCTTAAACAGTAAAATTAGGGAACTTCTAAAAAACACCCTGAATTCATGTGTTGTTCACGATGATGGATTACCTATCCCAAGAACGTTTCAAGTATCATCAAGTTGATTTTAATAGCANTTGTTCACGATGATGGATTACCTATCCCAAGAACGTTTCAAGTATCATCAAGTTGATTTTAATAGCAGAATCAACTGAAACCAATGGAGGTCTGGAAGGTAGGAAAAAATGTTTTAACTCACCATTTCAGTAGAATGCTTTGGGAAATGATTGTCAGTAATGTTACATGTATGAAAGTTGAATATACTAGGCTCAAACATACAAAATGGTGGTATGGTCCTTTAACTCTTATGGTAATGATTTTGATCAAAAGAGCCACATAGATAAACAAAATAATGTCTACTGGCTAAAGAAAAGACTAATCTCATTTTGGGACAAAGTATTTTTCTCATTTTATCTCAAAATCCTGTCCTTCAATTTTTGACTTTGTAAATTTTAGCAAATTCATATAATTTAAAAAAAAAAAAAAAAGCCTGAAAATGTGTATTTTGCATTTGGAATTTGGAAGCAACAGAAGGATCAAAGTCTGTATTTTATTTAATTATTAATGGTGGCACCCTTTGGGTCACACTACATTTAAATAGTTTAATTCTGACAGAAAATCTAGATTACATTTTTAAATTGTAAACTTTTCTTCAAAATTAGTACAAGAAATTGTCATTAAATCATTTAAGTATCTCACTATTGTCTGTTATTTCATGACACCTTTTTGCTTCTTTCATTCTGACTCTTTTGCAACATTCGTTCTTATAGTATTACTGAATGACTGCTCTGTTTTCCTTATTACATCACTTTTGCTTCCTATTTCTCTAAAGATCTATGATGACACATTTCTTCCTCGCATATGACACATCGTAAGTTCTCCTTTCCTGTTGTAATTGTGAAATTGATCCTCTGCTATTATTACACAGAATCTGTGTTACAGCTTATTTTTTGCTTTTTTTTTATTGCATGGGTATCAGCTTTATTGTTGTGAAATTTTTCAGTGACATAATTTAGGAGTCATCTGAGATGCCAACAAATTGGCCAACACCCCTGAGTCAGAAAGGTTATTCCAAGTTTTATGTATAATCATCAGTGCCTGGACTGTTTCATACACTAATGCTTTTTTCTGCTCAAATACTGCAGATGGAGGCAACATTTCTGCTGCAGTTTGTGAGATGCGCTGGTTGTCAAAGCAGGTAGCGACAGGGGTCAGCCATTGTGTGTGTTTGTGTATGCCAGTGTATGTGTGGGTGCTTTGTGAGATAGCCTGCGACTAATTACTACACCATTATGGAATACCTCTTGGATAGAAAATGCTATTTTTGCAGTGGGGATTAGCAGAAGTTCAAGGCAGCACAGCTCAAGGCAAACAAAACAACTTCCCCAGATGCTCTCACATCTCCTTGTTTTCCTTTAGAATCCATCTAAGTAAATGGGGACAAGTAATTATTTTAGGTTCCTCCCATGCTGATTCATGATAGTGCTATGCCAACAATTAGGGAGGTGGCCCAGATCCCTAATTCCCAATAATCTGTGTCAAGAAGGTTTTATACACTGTCATATTTGATGGGTCATCAGCAGACAATGAGGCGTCAGCAGCATCCCTCTTTGTTTGTACTCCCTGTCCTGTATTTACAGTCAGCTTACACCCCTACAGTAAATGTTATAATCCTCTTCTTGTTGGCTAGGCTGTGGTGTGTATTTTAGCATGTGTGTGTGCCACCCCCCTTAACCTTAATCCCACTTGTTCTCCTGTTTTCAGCAGTGCTGCTATAGCCAGTTATGCATATGTTATTAAGACCATTGTTTTCACGCCATGGTCAGCGCCCTTTGAATATATTAAAGGACCATACCTCCCATTTTGCAAGTTTGAGCCTAATATATTCAATTTTCATACACGTAAGGTTGCTGACAATCATTTCCCAAAGCATACTACTGGAAAGGTGAATTAAAAAATATTTTTTCCTACCTTCCAGACCGCCATTGGTTTCAGTTCATTCTGGTACGCTATTAAAATCAAATTGTTGATATTTGAAATGTTCCTGGGATAAGTAATCCATTATCATGAACAACACGTATATTTAGGTTTTTTCAAAGTTTTGTAATTTTAGCGTTTAAGCGCAATAAAAAGCGCAGAGTGAATGTTTGTCTCCACTGAGGAATATAGTCCCAAAAGAAGACCTGTGTTTATCAAAAAATTTTAACAACCATGACTTCATACTTTTGTATAACTATTAGCAGGCCAAACATCAGTTTTTAAGGTGGGTGTATTGCTTGAATATTTGATTTTGAAAGATTAAGAGATTTTACAGAATATCAGGAAAGCTGAAATATGGTTTTATACTTTGGGAAATGATTGTCAGTAACGTAACATGTATGAAAATTGAATATATTAGGCTCAAACATGCAAAATGGATGGTATGGTCCTTTAACCTGATATAAAACAACAGTCGCACAGTACAGTGGACTCAGTCAGAATATGATGTGCTGAAAAACTGTCACGGTATGTCTCGTGCTAATGAAAAAAAAATCAGTTCACGTGGCTTCTTTGAACTTTACTACTATCATCATACAGCAAAGGATCCACTGTGGAATAAGGCAAACAAATGACACTATAGGAGAGTAACCCTACACATATCCAAAAATGGCATGAAGTCTGGAACAGTTGTACTTGCTTTGAATGGCAGCTGGAATTGATCCAATAGTTTTCAAGTGAATGAGTTACACATACTGCTCTGCACAAAGCCTGTTAGGGATTTAGATAAAATAAAGCCTCCAATGACACAGCTAATAAACCACAGACTACAGCAGGGTGACGTAGTGAGTATGAAGTCATTTGGATTACCTGGATTTAGCATCTTGATGGTGTTAACATGCACTTCAATAAGTATGTTATATCCAGATTAAGGCAGTGTGTTCAGTGTAAACATCTCTTATTGTCATTAAGGTGCAATTCAGTTGATTTAGCTCATCTGAATTCCTTGTAAGCAGAACAGGATTGCATGAAATTAATGGGTTTGGATCTGACTGGGGGCTTTCTGTGTTTTCTTCCTGCTCCAGGTTTCCTCCTGCAGCCCAAAGACATGTAGTTAGGTGAATTAGAAACTGATAGGCACGAATGTGAGCATGAATGAGGTTGTCTGTCTCTAAATGTCAGATCTGTGATGGCCTGGAGACGTGTCCAACAAAAACTCACCTTGCACCCTGAATGCTGGGATAGGCTCCAGGCTTTTTTTTGTGTTTCTTAAAGGCTTCAGCCCCTTATTGGACATCGAGAATGGATGGATGGATGAGTTCCTTGTCTGTCTTGTCTATATTATACTTCTATCATATATGCATCTGGTTTCTTTTGTGTATTGGTGGGTTATATAACTGTCATTTGGTTTCACACAGGATGACACAGAGGCTTCAGAAAGCACCAGGTCAGGTGGCAAAGCCTAAACCAGAACCATGAAACTGGGATTGTGGTCCTGAACATGCTCAACAGCGAGGTTCTGAGACCAGAAACTGGCAGGCAGCGGAATGGATGCAGATGATGTACATTATGTACCATGCTGCAGCTTTAATTCAACAGGAAAGTGGTAAAGGGGAAGCTGATGGGGAGAAAAAGAGAGAAAAACAGAGGAGAGGAAGTTCTTGGTGTACAGGTGCTGCACGGGGATTTCCATGGCTGCCGTCTGCCCTTCAGTTGAGGAAGTAAACTCTGAAAAGAGGCTTACCACAGACAGTAGATTGTTTCTACCAATAAGAAATTACTGGCATTACAAACAAGAAGACAACTCAGGGGATGGGAAATGGTTCAATAATGAAGAATGAAAGTCAGATAGCGATGGAACCGACGCAAGTAAAAGAGAGAAGATGGGGAAAAAAATAAAAGTGTGTGTATTTCATGTTGAGGCAAGCTTTCAGAGTCAGTATCTGCCTGCTGCTGGTGATTTGCAGACTAGTGAGAGTTGGACGCTTCTGTTTTTCTCCTACATGATGGAAAGACAATACATTGCCTCCAAGCAACTCATGCATATCTGCTCATACACAATAACCCCCCNCACACACACACACACACACACACACACACACATACTCATACATGTAGAGATCAAGCCTAACACAAGCTGTGAGCAACAGATAGCACGTCTGTGCAGAAGCATGACATAGGACAAAGAAAATTATTGAAGAGACATGATTATTGAATGGTGGAGTAACTGATCAGCCAGACTGGGATACACAAGCCAACTTTATCTGTCTCCAAAATGGCTTGTGGGGTATAACTGAATTTGGATATTTCAGGAAGATATATATGGAGAATATATGGGGATAAAAAACAGACCCCCCAACCCCTCCCCTCCAGAAACACCCACACAAACACTCAACAAGTTTCCAATATTCTTCCAGCTGTAGAGGCCACAGGTGGGGTTTGGGGAGGAGGAGGAAGCCGTACTCCAATTTCATGACTTGGTGGGTGAATTTGTGAGAGTGTGTGTGGGGTGTTTTTGAGATCGTGGAGGAGGAGGGTCTATAGAAGTTGGGGTGCAGGGAGGTGGCCTGCAGGCAGCTGGATATTGTCAGGTGTTTGCCAGGGGAGCTTGTGTGTCAGGGTGAAAAGGTTTAATGTGAAATGTGCCTACGGAGACCCTGACTGTTTGTTTGGGGGGCCCTCGGGGGCTGGTGGGGGGTNTGTGAAATGTGCCTACGGAGACCCTGACTGTTTGTTTGGGGGGCCCTCGGGGGCTGGTGGGGGGTTCTGGTGTAGCACACAGATTGGCATCTCAAATTTATTTTCTTTATTTGGCGTGTGCATATGTTAATACATCGCCTTGTGTGTGTTTATCTGCTGATTTAATGCCCTCCCTGTTCTTTTAAGAGCAGCACCTTATGCTTTGGGGTGATAACATCGTGGGCTTTGAAATATTGTTGTTGCAGAGTGTGTTTTGGAGGCGTGGAGAGAGAGAGGGAAGGGGAAGGGATCGGGGGCGGGGCGAGGCAGGTGTAAATTGATCCTTTGTTTTCGTCCTTGCATGTGTTTCTGAGAAAGAAGCTCATGACTTCGAGGAAAACTCAATGTCAAGACCAGCGAGGAAGACAAGCTGAAGTTGAAGAGAAGAATTTGCTCATTATAATTACTTTATTTTTGTTTTAAAATATAGAGCAAAAAAGCAATATTTTTCCCCTCAAAGTACTGTATATCTACCCCCCATGTTTGATTTAAGTATTTCAGGCCTGATAGCTTATATATGTTTGTGTTCAACATGATGAGACAATTATGAATAACACTAATAAACTTAATAATCTGGAAAATATACTGTAAGGAGGTCTGTTTCTGCTCTGTGCAGCTGAGGTGAAAAGGTGGTGTTCCTCAGCTGATGTGTTTTTGCCCTTATCTATGTCTGGGAAACATCTGGTTTGCATCTGGCCCCGGCCTTGGTCCTGCAGAAGTACGAGGCCGTGCGTGAGCGTGACAATATGTGTGCTTGTGCGAGAGAGAGAGAGCGTGGAATGTATTTGTGAGTTTGGACGTGAGTGTGTGACTGGCTGCCTGAGTGGATGAATGAAGGAGGGAGCGAGTGAGTAACGAACAGAGTGAGCGAAGAGAGAGGGAATAAGTGGTGAAGTGTGTGTTGTTTTTTTTTATTTTACATTTCCAGCAATGCTAAATCAATCATCTTAATTGTGTTGTCTTACATTGTAGGAATGTTGACCCTGAGCAGAAATCTTAGGATTCATTTGCTTGTTCATGAAGAAATGCAGACATCTAACAGCATCAGTTCAACATCAGCCATTCTCATCTGTTTGAAATTGTCGGTAAAAACCTTGTGATTCCACTTTTTCTTGATTTTCATGTTTTTAGATGAACTGGAAGATAAAAAAAAAAAAAAAANAAAAAAAAAAAAAAAAAAATCTTTCAAATTGTTGGTTGAACTTCAAAATGCTTCCCAGAGTCTGTTTCTGTATCTTGAGTCTGCTTTGGGAAATAGAAGATTTTTAACCCAACATTAGCGTAACTTCCTTTGGTAAAATTCAGGCAGTCAGCAGTCAGGCCTGATCAGGTTAAGCAGAGCTCCAGATGTGGAAATGAAAAGAGGAGAGGATGATGGAGGAAGAGAAAGATGAGAGAAGGGTAGCAGAAACAGAAACTTCCGAGTTTTAGGGGGCTCGATATTCTGAGTCGGGGGCCCATGGTATCGATGGTAACTGGGCCAGCTGGTCTTTGGCACAAATTCCAACTTACACAGTGCTTTGTGTGACTCTATGAACTTGTTAGAGAGATGGAATCTGTGAATGCGAGCCAGATATAGCTTCATGCATTTCTCACGATGGACATTTTGACTTGTTCTAGCAGGAGAACCACAGGTGGCACTAATAACATTAAACATGGCTTCATTCCATTGTATTAAAGGACTATATCACCTCTTTTGCGTGTTTGAGCCTAATATATTCAATTTTCATACATGTTACGTTACTGACAATCATTTCCCAANTTGCGTGTTTGAGCCTAATATATTCAATTTTCATACATGTTACGTTACTGACAATCATTTCCCAAATAAAACCGTATTTCAACTTTCCGGATATTTTGCAAAATCGCTTAATCTTTCAAAATCAAATATTCAAGCGATACACCCACCTTAAAAATCCACGTTTCTCCTGCTAATAGTTACGCAAAATTATGAAGTCAAGGTCGTTAAAATTTTTCATTAAACTCAGGTCTTCTTTTGGGACTATATTCCCCGGTGAAGACATACATTCACTCCACACTTTCCATTGTGCTTACATGCTAAAATTACATAACTTCTAAAAAAAACCCTGAATATACATGTTGTTCATGATGATGGATTACCTATCCCAAGAACATTTCAAGTATCAACAAGTTGATTTTAATAGCAGAATGAACTGAAACCAATGGAGGTCTGGAAGGTAGGAAAAACATTTTTAATTCACCGTTCCAGTAGTATGCTTTGGGAAATGATTGTCAGTAACGTTACGTGTATGAAAAATGAATATATTAGGCTCAAACATACAAAATGGTCGTATGGTCCTTTAATAAATTACACACATATTTTACGAGACTGGTCAGTATGAAATGTGGATGATACCAGTGACCCTAAAGATGTAAACTATGTCCAATTTCCATACTACATACTCATTCTAATGGGATTATGTAGTTAATATATACTGAAAAATATGAACATTCATGTCATATATAGATTAAATTGGCTTTATTGTTGAGTTTGCTGTTGATGGAATATATTGTCCTCACAGTGTAGTTTAAAAATAAAGGAGCAACTCACAGGCGGAAATGTTTTATTAGATTCAATTAAATCCTGCATAAACAGTATATACTATGTCTGTGGCGTATATATAGATTTTGAAGCAGTTTGACTCAATTTGACTGATGTTTGATTTGTCACTTCCTGTTGGCAGAAAGAGGGTGAATCTATGCTCAGTTGGCAAAGGTGGCAATATTTCAGTCCCTCTGGGATTTCAGCCTCTGGTTTTATATCAAAATAACAATTAATGCACCTTTAAAACGTCTTCATAGTTCATATGACTTTTAGGAATGAGGAAACATAGACAAAATAAACATAACCACTTAATGAAGATATTTTCTCCCCTGCATTGCTGGAATTTAGTTCCAAGGACAAAAATGTGAGCACGATCTATAAGGAGGCCCCATGAGAGACAGAGAGAGACCTTTCATTCCTGATGGAAATGTGTGTGTGTGTGTATTATGTATGGGTGGTAACAGGTCTGGATAGGATTCCTCAGAGCTATGATCTGGAACACTGAGCTTTGAGTGTCCAGCGTTGGCGTGGGCTGCAGAGTAGAAGGGAGTGTCCCAGCTACTTTGGCGAGGAATAATGTCTCAATTCTGCCCGGGTCCCTCTCCTTGGCTCTGTTACACAGCGCTCAATGGAGACCTGTGATCAGTGAGGCTCCACTGTTTACTTACATGGCTTTGGGGTTTTGAGAATCGTACGTGTTGATGTATGTGCATGCCACTCCAGCTGCTCGTGTGTTATTTCCATTCTGTGTGGCTGTAAAAGTATGTGTGAAAGTAGTGGTGATACACAGCGAGAGCAAATGTGTGTGTGTGTGTGTGTGTGTATGAGAGAGTGAGACAGGAAGCAACTAGGGGCCCACTCTCCACCGCAAAGTAGTAGTAGTAGTGGCTAAAAAGAGTCTGTATAAGGAGGAAACAGGCAGTGTGAGTATATGTGTGTATCACAGCTATGTGTGAGTATTAAAAAAATGATCAAATGTGTGACATTTTTCTTCATATAGTCTCTCAATGCATTTACACCAGTTTTGGTGAGAGCAAACTTCCTCCTAGGGGGCCTCAGTCAAAGTCATCATCATCCATCCATACAATTCCCACCTCTTATCCAGGTCTGACTGGAAGCAGCATGCCAAGCAAAGTAGCTCAGATGTCCCTCTCCATACGTCCTCCAGCTTTTCCCTGAGATGTTCCCAGGCCAGATGGGATATATATAATCCCATCAGTGCAAAATGGTTCTCAATTCTGGTCCTCAAGCATCACCATATTTCTTTTTTTTCCATCTCCACCTACACCTGATTGTGCTCACTTGATCAGGAGTTGGTGCACACTCCAAACTCCCTCCTGTCATCTAGACTCCTCATCCTATCCCTAAGGGTGAGTTCCAACACCACACAGAGGAAACTCATTTCAGCCCCTTTTATTTGTGATCTCAGTCTTTCTGTCACCCCGAGCTCATGACCACAGATGATCTTGACTTTTGCTTCAACTTCTTAGAATCGTAGAATCTCTCTTTACTCATGATATCATGTTCTCATGTGGAGTGTTATGCTCCATTCTGATGGGAATCACGTGATTTGTGACGTAACAGAGTAATGGGTTCGCTGCAGTTGTGTGTTTCAGGAACGATGGAGCACACCAAGCTGCTCAGCTACCTCAGGTTAAAGGACTATACCATCCACTTTGCATGTTTGAGCTTAATATATTAAATTTTTATACACGTAACGTTAAGGACAGTCATTTCCCAAAGCATACTACTGGAACTGTGAATTAAATTTTTTTCCTACCTTCCAGACCGCCATTGGTTTCAGTTCATTCTGGTACACTATTAAAATCAACTTGCTGATACTTGAAACGTTCTTGGGATAAGTAATCCATCATCACAAACAACACATATATTCAGGTTTTTCTGAAGTTTAATAAGTTTAGCGTTTAAGCTCAATAAAAAGTGCAGAGTGATCTGAAAATGCTTGCTAGTGGTGCATTCAAGTGCTGTAGTGAAGAACTGACAACAGGAAGCANGTGATCTGAAAATGCTTGCTAGTGGTGCATTCAAGTGCTGTAGTGAAGAACTGACAACAGGAAGCAAAAAAGGAAGAAAAGAAGAAAAAAGGGGAAAAGAAAAAAGAAATAAGTACAAAAAAGAGGGAAAAAGGGGAAAAGGAGAAAAGAAAAAAGTAAAAAAAAAGGGGGGGAAATGAAAAAAAGAAAAAGAAAAGGGAAAAAAAGAAAAAAGGAAAAGAAAAAAGGGAAAAAATAAAAACAAGGAAAAAAGAGGGGAAAAAAGAAAAAAATCAACTTGTTGATACTTGAAGCATTCTCGGGATAGGTAATCCATCACCATGAACAAGATGTTTATTCAGGGTTTTTTTTTAAGAAGTTACGTAATTTTAATGTTTCAGTGCAATAAAAGCGCGGAGTGAATGTATGCCTCCACCAGGTAATATAGTCCCAAAAGAAGATAGCGTTTATCGAAAAATTTAAACGACTGCGACTTCATAATTTTGTGTAACTATTAGAAGGTGAAACATCGATTTTTAAGGTGGGTGTATCACTTGAATATTAAGAGATTTTGTAAAATATCAGGAAAGCTGAAATACGGTTTTATCCTTTGGGAAATGATTGACAGTAATGTAACATGTATGAAAATTGAATATATTAGGCTCAAACATGTAAAATGGGGTATGGTCCTTTAATCCCCTTTTTGCCAGGTTTGACTGACTTCAGCTTGAGACCTGACAGGAGAACACTCTGTGGCTGTGCTTTTAAACTAGGTCAACATGAAATTTCTGTTATGTAAAACTCACGTCAGGTTTGTAATCTGGATGAGATTAATTAATTTGTACTCAATTTTCACATAAACTTGGTTGTACAAATAACAGGTAAAATAAATACCTTAACGTTGCTGTTAACAGGAGAAAACCCAATAAAAGCAGACATTAAATATGTTGGAAATTGTTGACATACTTCTGAGGAACTCTCTCTGGTTTGGAGATTCATTGTCTTGCGCCATCTGGTGTTCCGTAAACGCTATAACATCTTGCTCTACCTTGCATGTCATGACAGGGACAAAATATCAGCTCTTCAGCATGAGGTGTATCCTACCGGCGCCCTCTGCTGGCCATCAAGCAGTACTGCATGTCATGTGCCAGAGGAAGGTAGAGAAGCAGCATAGGGCAGTTTAACTGTGCTTATAATGCTGCTGTCAGGTGATGTATGTAGGCTTTGTAGGCACGTTGTTTCTGAATAAAGAAACAACCATGTTTTACATCAAAGATGAAAATGAGGATCACCTTAATTGCTTAGTATTTGGTGTTTTTTTTTAAACTGGAAAGCAGTGGGATAATGGTTGGGGGTCATGGGGCCTCTGAGAGGGCTTCATATTGACATTGTCAACCAGGGAGGCTCCTTTAAGCTTTGTTTGTCAGAACGACAGCCTCAACCGCACCCACTGAGTAATCAAACCAGAATAAGCTTTCTGTATGCATCTTACCAGTAAGAACGTAAATCCAACATGCCGTGCACCCTAAATCAAATCGAATCAGCCTTTATTTATGCAGCATCTGTTATGCATATCATAAAACAGGGTGGAGCAATAAAATAAAAATAAAAGTTGCCTGCTGTAGCTTCAAAACTCATTACAAAGGAACTTCATATTCTTCTTTTATACTGTAAGTCACTGTAGACTAAAATCATTTGGCGTCACTATGGCGCGCCAAGCTAACAGCCATTTTAGCCAGAGGCAGTCATAAAACAAACACGTGCCTCTGATTTTCTGTGTTTGGATTGAATGGCGGAATGCTGATAGCAACAATATTAATGTCAATATGCTGTGGCTGCAGTCCATGAGTACTCCACCCTACACCCACACCGCCCTTACAACCTGTAAATCTTTACCCTCTGTTTGTCTTGCCAGTAGCCATAATGTCCACATAAAACACACCTCAGCGCTCACAGGGATTGCACGATGTCTCGTCCCCAGGTTATGTCACATTCCAGGAAACATGTTGGAACAGAGTTCTTCTTCACCTAAAGAGAAGAATATCACACACTCTCGTTTCATTCAGCTGCTGCAACGGAGGAATGTCATGTTTCCAATTCAGCTGGAGGGGATCACATGGTTCCATTACCATCTGAGAAAATTCTGCCATCCTGTGGGTTTCTGAGCTCATGAGATAAACTCTAGTAAATCTGAAACCCCAAACTTGAAAAATTGAGATTTGGGAGAAAGAAATAATCACCCGACTGTGAAAGTGTCACAGCTGTATTCTGTCAAATCTCCAGTGGTGGAAGAAGTATTCAAGTGCTACGATCACAGCATCTTAGCAGTAAAACTTACTCATTTGAAAGTACAAGTACCCAATGTAAACAATGGTTTTTGTCAAATTATTGTTGTGATAACATGTATCTGATACCTTGTATCTCCAAACTGGATTGTTTGGAACGAACAAAGGAAAATTTTGTAATAAATGAAGATATGATCTTCCACCTGGAATGCAGATACAAGGATTTTTTTTTTTTTTAATCTCTAGCCTTTTTCCTTTCAAAAACATTGCACAGCAGTATTTTGTGACTTTACTTCAATATAAAGTGTACAAAAAGTGACTAATAATAGGCATCAAATAATTGTAGTGGAATTGAAAGTACAATATGACCACCTGGAGTAGAAGTAGGAAGTAGTACAAAATGTAGTCAAGTGAAGTAAAAGTACCTCAAAAATGTAATTAGCTACTGTCGTTGAGTATTAGTACTTTCAACCTCTGCAAATCTATCAACCTCATCCTCACTTTCCTATTTTTATTTTCTTTTTGCTTCATCCTGTACTGTCACTTTCACACAATTTCCACCCATTGCTCCCTCCCTCCTCCCTCCTCCCTCTCTCTCTCTCTCTCTCTCTCTCTCTCCCTCTCTCTCTCTCTTTCTCTCCCTCTCTCCCTGTCACTCTGTGTTGATGAACCAGTCATGGCAGCGACATGGAATTTTTCATTACCTCACCCTGGGGGCATCATACTGTTTGTGCCTCTGCTGTTGCTTTTTTTTTTTTCCACTACTACTCTCTCTCTCTCTCTCTCTCTGCCTCATCCTCTCTTTCTGGCCGGTTGTGAGCTCCAGGCTGTCAGCCATCAGGTTGTTGTTTGTTGTTTGTTGCTGAGTCAGCTGTATGGGGCAGGAGTAGCTGTCAGTCATGCTCCTCTCCATGGCCTGTCGTCCTCCTGGATCTGGCTCCTACACCGTCGTCATCATCCCCCTCAGGACCAGCCTCTACAGCCTGGACGCACTTCACTTCTACCTATGGGTGAGTGTGTGTGTATGTGTGATCTGTGTATAGGGGGGTGATATGGGCATGGTGTGTTTTGATAATGGCCATGAGCCTTATCAGTTACACCTCATCATGTTTTTATGGTGTATGTTGACTGAGTTGATGATTCTTATCAGCATTCATATATGCTCAGTTGTGCCTTGTTGTCTTATCAGAGTACAGTAACATACTGTACAGACCTGCCTGTTTATAAGCGACAGCAGACAGGTAGTGATGAGTGTTATTATCATGTTAGCTTGAAGTTAACAGCAGTTTTTCCTGTTAAAAAGAGAGAGAATTCAACTCCAACATGTGACTTATAACTTGTCACCAGCCAAGGCTCTATTAATGTTTACAAAGGGCAATAAATTGTTTAAATTTTTATTTGTTACATGTCATTTTCATATTTTCTTTCTTCTTCTCAACTTAAATCAAAAGAAAAAAGTTTTTAGGAGAGTAAAGTTTTTTTTTTCACTTTAAACACATGTTGCTATAATGGAATGAAAGTGTCAGTTCATTGTATTTTATTTGTTTTGTATGTTAGTTATCAACTAGTATTTAAGTAGCTTGCTATCAAAGTAATAAAGTAACAAACAGTAAGAGCCTAAAGTGCCCTGACAACATAAATTGATTAATTTTGTCACATTAACAAATAACAGATATTTCACTAAAAATAACTAATACAGTAATTCAAAAAAGGGTTTTCCCCTTGAACAAGGACAAATATTTTTAGTGTAAGTAAATGAGGAAGATAAAAATTAAAGACATGTTGCCTTCACTTGCATCAGTAATTCAGCTAATTCAGCTCTTGTTTAATTTATTTGGCCATTTTTTAAAGTATTATATCAGTAATCCCCCCATTTATTAATATATGAAGAGTTTTATGATTCTAATCTATCCTTGATAGCCAAATTTGAACACTTACTGTATATTTTAGAGTTACTGAATAAGTAATTGCAGTGGAAATTGACAGCCATATTGTATATTTGACTAAAATTTCTGCTGTCAGTCTTTTTTCCATCTTTTTTTCCATGTCTGCATGTTTTTTGGGAGGCAGCTCAGCCACAGTCCCTGTGACACATTCTCACATG
Organism: Lucifuga dentata; assembly: GCA_014773175.1. Classification (NCBI taxonomy): domain Eukaryota; kingdom Metazoa; phylum Chordata; class Actinopteri; order Ophidiiformes; family Bythitidae; genus Lucifuga; species Lucifuga dentata. Next base: position 78,362 of record VXCM01001814.1, read on the forward strand.
TCGAGTCCGCCCTTCACAGCTTCCTGTTAAAGGCTCAGCATAACCAGATTTCCAATAACTATAATTATGTGATCACAAAGAGTTGTCAAATAGTGATGATAACATGAAATTCCAACTGATCAACCTGCTGGCTGTTGTAAATAGACCACATACTATACACCTCAAATTCTCATTCTCTGCTCTTGTTGCCTATCTTTATTTTATGCTGTTTTATTAGATTTGTATGCTGTTTGTTTTNCATTCTCTGCTCTTGTTGCCTATCTTTATTTTATGCTGTTTTATTAGATTTGTATGCTGTTTGTTTTATTTTCATTTATTTTATTTTGTATTAAGAAGCACAGTCAGGGAACATACCAGAAAAAGCATTTCACTGTTGTTATAATGTGACAAATAAAACTTTGAAATATATCAAAATACACACAATAAAATGGATCAGTTTTACATTTCTTGAAGATAAAATTAATCAAACACAACTAAAATTAATACTTTTTGATGTTCCAGTTATGTGATAGCAATCGTATCCTGAGTTTCACAATGTTAATCTGGCTCATAAATATAACAATGATGTCCTGAGCTCATAATTCTGCGTAGTCCTCTGCTTATTACACCAGTCTTACCCTGATTTGAGTCTGTTTGAAGTGCTTGTAATGCAACTGAGAGCAACAATCGAGCTAAATGGCCTCCTGCTGCTCTGCAGATTGGCTGGTAGACAAAGCCTTGGGGCCACTGGAAGACAACAAAGCTGTGCCACACATTTCTAAACACAGGCTGCATTGTGGTCAAGCTTGTTAGTCTGCACCCTGTTGGCATTAAAATAACATACCATCATCCTACAAACCTCTTTACATTGTCAAAATAAGCATGAATCCTTTTTGCTGCTACCACCAATCTGTCGCAAACTTCTTTCTGGATATTGCAATTATTTAAAATGAATTTTTTTTTTTTTAAATTTTTCGACACATTTTTGTCTTTCTATGGACCTGGTTTACAGTTGGAGTGTTTCTCGTGTTTCAGATTAAGCGTCTGAAGGATCTGGAGAAGGAGAAGGATGCTCTGTGCTCTGGCCTGGAGGTTCTGGAGAAGGCTCGCCTGTGGTATCTCCAGCAGCTGGAGAAGAACAGAAGCCAGCAGGCCAGCGCTCAGGCCAAAAATGGGCCTGGCTCCAGGAAGGAGAATGCATCAGAGGTATATTATGGGACAGGAGCAGGCTAATTACTGCTGGGATGTCAGACCTTAATTGCAAGAATTCTTGAATATTGATTTACTTGAAAAAGTTATTGTAAATTGTTAAATATAAAAGAAAAAAAACAAATAATATCAATCAGTAACCAGCTGTAATAATAAGACAAAATTGGGAATATTTGGTGGGCAAGTCAGAGCTCAAAATCAAAAACTTCCTTCTATACAACATCTCAATGATTATATTAAGACAAATAAATATCAATATTTCTATTTTAACAATAGTTTATTGAATTATAATGCAATGATGTCCCAAGACAGAATTTGATTGGCAGCAAGTGTAGACAGTCACAAAGAACTGACTCAATTTATATTTATGATTTCTTGCTTTTTCTGGATCTAAAGGCGTGAAAGTGACTCTGACAATGAGGGATTCAGTCAAAACCCAAAACTGGAGTTACAGAGTTTATATTCTCAGCAGTTATTGCTGTTCATTTCCACTTTAAAGATTGATATTTAACAATCATCTCCTTATGGAGTCTCTAATCACTCTTCCTGTCTCTTCTCTGTTCTCAGGCCTGGTCTTGCCTCCTGAGGTCTCGTATCCAGAGGGTGAATGGCTCTCTGGGCAGCATGATGTCTGAGCCCAACGTAACCAGCAGCCACCCCTCCCTGCCTGATGCTGTGGAGGACAGCGACCTCCGCTGGTACAACACGGTACTGACTCAGGTGAGGACACAGTTTGGCATGTGTCTATAGTAAAATATAAAAGCTGTTTAAGTGGCTTGTCGACTTGGTAGCAATATAGTATTACAGCAGGAAAAATGTAATATATGTTTGAATTATTTATTTGGTCCATTAAGTCAAAATTCTCCACCAAAATGGTTGAGATGTAGTCGTAACGAAAAAATAAATAAATAAAAATACCGCAAAAAAATGACATAACCCCTTAAATGTCCAATCAGAAATACATTTAGTGGTCATGTAGTCGAGTTAATCATGGGCAATGTGTTGCAGCTGCTTATTATATGTTTGCTTTATCCAAACAAAAATCAACCGGGAAACGGAAACTGCTGCAACAAGGCAAGTTTAATTTCTATAGCATCTTTTCAGGCATCCGGTGCAATTTAAAGCGCGTTACAAGAGGCAAATATCACATGTAAAGGATATAAAACAGAAAAGACAATGAAAATATCATAGAACCGACTACAAACGATAATAAAAAAAGGTGATAAAATAAATACAATAAACAAATAGAAATATTAAAAGTCAAACCAATGGTACACGTAAGCCTTGCATTTTCAGTTTAAAGCCAATGTGAACGTAAAATATGTTTCCGCCCGGTTTCGGGCCGGGGACCTTTCGCGTGTGAGGTGAACGTGATAACCACTACACTACGGAAACTCTTATCTGTGGTGTTCCCAGGATGCTAACATGAATATTTAGCCACAGACATGCTAATGTCTGTGTCATATTGAGTTTTTGCTTCTCTTAATTTTTAGTAATGTTATGTCACAGGTTGTCAATAACGTAACGTGTATGCGGGAAGTATTTATTGGACTTAAACATGCAAAATCACTGATGTAGTCCTTTAATTAAGTTAGGTGTGTGAAAATGCAATCCACCAAGGAAGTCATTAATGGATGAAGACTCATTCTTTCAAAATTTTCATTTATTTTGAGAAATTGAAAAAAAAAAAGAATTGCCTGTACTCAACAGGTTTTTGTCATTTAGATGAGTCTGTTTTCATTTCTAACTGCTTTGTTCCATGTGTTTTTTTTTTTGTNTTTTTTTTTTTTTTTTACCTCTTTGATAGGAAGTGACTGAAAAGAATCGACAGATCTCCATGTTAGAGCTGGAAAAAGATGCTCTCCGTCAGCAGCTTGATGAACTACAGGCCTGCTGACTGCCAGCATGTGCTGCAAATCCACATTTCACCAAAAGTTGCTGATTTTCTAACCACTTGTAAATATGTATTTAAACAAAGAAACTGCAGTAAATAATGCACTTGATATTTGTGGTTGTGTGATTTTTCAGTATTGTAAGCCAGTTATCAGAAATAGTTGTTGAATAATAACAGATTTCACTTTAAGTCAGTCAGTAGGCTTATCCAAACAATGTCAGGATGCAACTTCCTGTTAACATCATAACTAAAAAACTCAGTAGGAATTTATGCAAATTTCCTATTAATGGTTATTCACCAATTCCTGTCCTATTTTTTTCATTACCAAGACAGCTAAAATGTACAGTATTGATATTTACAGGACTTCAGGGCGTGACCCAGCAGTATCGTGTGACTGTAACCATCACCAGTTCCTCCACTTCCGTCATTGCATATGGGCTTTCTGTCTCAACACGTCGCAGCTCCTTTCCTGGTGGTCCTGCACTGATCTTACTTAACAGATAAACTTTATCTGACTTACTCATCACATGTGTTTACAGGCACTCTCTCTCTCTCTCTCTCTCTCTCTCTCTCTCTCTCTCTCTCTCTCTATTTTCTTGCATACACATGCTGCATTGTACAAATGTGTAGCATTGCAGAATTAAGGACATATTAGTAGCTAGATAGAGTCTTCTTGCGTATGGAGAAGATGTGATTCATGCAGAAAAAAATCATTTTAGTTTCCATTTTTCCATTTCTCACAAATCAAAATAATCCATTTCTATTCTGACTTCAAAGCCAATATTTACTTTATCATGTTTGATTATTGTGTTGTCCTCCTAGACTTGTTTTCATTTTTTATTCTCTCCATATCCTTAGAATCTTTATGCTGCATGGTCCTCACAAAGTGCATAGTGTAGTTATTGTGTTAAGTGTGTGTTTACTCCAGGGCCCATGGAGGCCCCTTGTCTGCCTGTCTGCTTGGAGGGGATATTGTTGTCATTTTGTTTTGAAAATGCCAGACGAAAAATTTACTATAAATATACTACTGTGATAGTATAAGGGAATCTTGTTGGTAATTCTAGATTTTGTATGAAAATGGTTTTGATGGATACACAGCATTCCTTAATACTATATGAAGTTGAATCATATGCACTTATGCATGCACAATAATCCATGAGTTGGGATTAAATTCTAGTGTCCACAATCCCCCACAAATGCTAAAAAGATGATTTTTTTCCTAAGTTACAAAGTTTGAAATTTCATCCGAGCATTGGCAACATCCATTCCGGTATAACAAAGCACAGCGCTGCTGCTTGCAAGGAATCTGAGCAGGAATCCGATTAGAATCAGAGCGAGTGCATCAGGAAAGAAAACATCTATTATGGCAGAGGCTTTCATTTAAGTAGCAGCATGTTCCCCAGCTTCAGAGTGCCACTGAACCATCAAGCCCAGGGTACCAGCACTTAGATAATTACAGGGTCTAATTCACATAGTGTGCAGCCAAACACCTTTTGCTGAGAGTGCGTCATGCTTTTGAGGCAGTGAAGACCATTGTTCCAAACAGGTAGTTCATTTAGTCACCCTGCTTGTCTCTCTAAATCCCATTAGTTATATACAATATGATGTCTTTTTTTTTTTTTTTTTTTTTTTTTTTGTGGTTTTGGTATTTGAGAACATTTGAAAATATGTGCTGTTTCCATGCAGATCTGCGGAAGCGGAAAGCATAAACACACAAATAGGCAGAAAGAAGGTGTTTCTGGAGAAACCACAGAGTTTCCTCTTGCAGGGCTGAGGGCTCCCTGATAAAAACATTCCTGAAGATATTAGGAGAGGAAAAACTTCCTGAGTACCCTTAGATAGCTCAGTAAGTAGGTGGTCTTTGAAGAGCACTCAGAGAACAAACAACAATTACACTTTTTCACTTATGGCATGTGAAATACATCAATATGTATTAAAGGACCCTACCAGCGATTGTGCATGCTTGAGTCTAATATATTCAATTTTCATACATGTAACATTACTGACAATCATTTCCCAAACCATACTACTGGAATGGTGAATTAAAACATTGTTTTCCTACCTTTTAGACCGCCACTGGTTTAAGGCTCAAATATGCGCTATCGCCTATCAACCTTTAATATAATATTTATTTCTATTGCCCATAAATTGAAACAAGCCCTTTAATTTCATTTTACACTCATGTAATGTTTCAAACAGTATCAGATGACGCAGCTGGAGAAGGTGACAGTGACAATCTCCAAGATTTTTTTCTTGTCATCAGGGTTTTCTGGTTTACATGAGAACCATGCGAGGATTTGTGCGTAAGAGTTCAGACAAGCGCTAGAAGCACCCATACTCCTTATTTTGATCAGCACTAACGTTACTCAAAATCATTGACTTGGTTCACATATTTATCACTTTTACTACTGCAGTGTTGTATCTGAAATATTTTCAAAATATAAATTTGTGCTCTGATTACTCTGATGTATGAGTTTAAATAAGATTTCAGTCCATCTGATCTCAAAAGGTAAACAATCCCATGATGCATGCATAAATAATACATACGGTGTGAAACAAATTTAGATTTTGCCAAATGCCAGCTCGCTGTCTTACTCATTTGCAGTCTTCATTATCTGCATATCCGTGCATAAAAGACCAATCATGCATTTTTTTTAACCTGAAATGGTATATGTTGCTATTGCATTTTCCATTCAAATTATCTTTTTTAATTATACTTTAATTAATATACAGCAGGTTAGAGAAAGATAGAGTGTGTGATGTTCTAATAAACAACGTCTCCATTATTGCTTATGGATTCTCCACTGCTCTCTGTCCTCTGCGGCGGCGGCACACGGTCGTGGGCATCTCCAACTGACATCTCCATCCCGGACGCCTTAAACTCCAGCATGCTCTGCAGGTGTTTGATATAGTCAATGGCTGCTCGCAGAGTTTCCACTTTGCTGAGCCGCTTGTCCTCAAACTCCTGCGGCAAATGCTCTCTGAGCCGAGCGTAACCTTCGTTTACGCAGCGCACCCGGTGCCGCTCCCTTTCGTTCCTTTTGCGGATGAACGCTGGCTCGAAGGTGTAATCGCACACGCCAAAGTGTCCGTGAAAGGGAAAATAGGATAAACGTCTGTAAGGTAACCTCTGGCCGTTCATTGTGTCTTGGTATCCAGCATCCAGGTTGAAAGGTAGTCCAAGTCGAAGCGCATCCTTGTAGTGCGCTCCGGTGTTATCCATGGAGATGCCGTGCAGAGCCAGTGGAGACGCATATGAAATATGCTCCGCTAATTGTTTTCCATAACACGACATCTTTCTAAAAATAAAAAGGAAACTTTTTCCTATTAAACGGTTACAATGCAATAAATTCAAATGTCTAAAAATCATTGCAACTTACCCAGTCAAAGCCTCCTACGCAGCAGTGAAGCCACTTTGGGATTTAGTGCGTCGACTTTGATAATCCTTTAGAGTTGGGCTAACTTTGCCAGTTTTCCAGACTGTGATAGTCCAAGGTAAAGTTCATTATGCTTATAAGGTTTCATAGTGGGTGTGATTTGGGGCGGAGATATAACCATATCCTTGTCATCAAAATAAAACAATATGTCCCATAAGCAGTGTGATGCATTTCTAAGCCAAGTTTGTTTTGTTTTTTTGTCTTTTGGCATACAGCCTTCAGTGATTAAGGGGCATAATTTGACACAACACCCTCTCTATATCTAAAAAATATGGAAAAAGTTGCCAAAACTGGAACCATTGTTAACTTAGGTTAAATGTTATCTAAAGGTCCCTTAACCTACCTGGCCGTGAGGGTAAAGCAATAGCCTTTGTTGGTATATGCTATACTTGCCAGATAAAGGGCAAATAAAAGAAAATCATTGAGAACACAAGCAATCGGCTCCTAGTTATAGTTCTGCTATGATGNCCCCCCCCACTTAAAAAGAAAAAAGGGCGCCTGTATTATAAAATTTACAGAAAATCTGACCTCTGATCAGCGAAACACTCCTCCATGCTTTCATGCTATGACGCATGCGCAGTGATACCGTGTTTGTGCTGTCATGGCCCCGTTCAGAGAGGTATTGTGTAGGTCTGTTGTTGTTTTTGTGGACTCTTTTCTTTGAAATACTTGGTAGTTATACCATGAAGCAGCAGATTTAGTCGTGATATATCTACATCTGCACTGAACTGAAACAGCACTGAATTCTTAATTTCGTGGATTATCGAGATAGTTAGCAAGGCTAACTTTAGCAGTGTGGTAGAACTGGTCGGTTTTTTGCTAACTAGTTGCAAACACGGACTGTTTTCGTATTTTTCTTTTGAAAATGCCTTTAAATGCCTTTCGCACCGTTGACGCCGTTTATGATGGACATTTTGGTGCTATACTTGGTATTTTTCTTTACAGGGTGGTAAATTTACATGCACCCTTCTGCAGTACGCGGTTACTGATGGACAACAGTTGCTGAATTCAGGTATGGAAGCTCAGCCAATCTCCTTTTGTTTCTTATACGATAAAGTTTACTTTATTCAATAGCTACAGTTATCCTTCGGTAACAAATCCCTCTCTAAATTGACAAAAAAATCTTAAACATAATTTAAGTTAGTATGATCAGCAACAGCAAAAGCTCGCGTAATCAATTTACAATAATAACACAGGAGGAAACTAAGCAATTCTGTTCATTTCTGAAGCCAAAACTTGTTTTAAACTAGGACACATCAAGCCTATTAATTGTCTTTTTCTGCTGGCGTAAAGAAAAAGAAACTACTACAACAACTCATTTTTCTGATTCTGTCTCTGTTACTATTAAATATGCGTTCAAGCTATTTGAATATTACAGAATCAGCATCATAGCAGCTACATGTTTGTTGCCCTATTTGCAATTGTACAGTAATTCTATTAAGCATGGAAGCATATGTTTTAGTCTGCCAGATCGAGATCCTTATCCTGATCTGGACCAAATTGCACCTATTGACAGTCTGTCATGGGATAAATATGTTATTTTGTAGTGGTATGACTTTTTGAAGAAATTGACAAAATTGTAGAAATTGTCTCCTGGTGTTCAGAAATAAAAAGTTTCTGGATGGGGGGGCGTCGCTGGATCGTTGCTCTGCTTCTGCTTAACTTTGTTGCTTTTCCAGGATGAATGACATGAACCTGAGTCCTGTGGGCATGGACCAGCTCAGTGTGCCCTCAGTGAGTGCCAGCCACCTGGGTCTGCCCACCTCTCCCACACACAACCCCATTCCCACTCCAGGTAACTACAACAGATACCTTTGCCTAAGCTGGAAACAGACTAAAGTCTCATTACTCGGTTACTTCACCGACCGTCAAAGATCATTATCACATATTCAGATTACAGTCGTAGACAAGCACGATGTGTTCTGATTTATCTAATAAACATTCTCATACAATTGGGTTATGAACTGAATTGTCCAGATTTCAGTTGTATAAATCAAGCATGTTTAATATACAGTAAATCAAAGACTGGTTGAGGAATATAACATTTATATTCCTTTGTAATATGTTCAGAGTACATAAGCCTGTCCCTGTCACCACATACATTACATTCTGTATTTTATTTTTAATTGTTTGAGAATCATAACGATCTGTAGTTTCTCCCACTTTTGGGGAGACTATCATAGTTAAATGCTTGATAAATTGCTGTAATGTCATGACTCTTTATTATGTTGCAGGTATGCCGGTGGCCATTCCCAGTCTGGGTCCCTCCCTGGGCTCCCTCCCTTCAGCCCTGTCACTGATGCTCCCCATGGGTCCACTGGGGGACAGAGGAGTGATGTGTGGCCTTCCAGAGAGAAACTACTCCCTGCCACCTCCTCCATACCCCCATCTGGAGAGCAGCTACTTCCGACACATACTGCCAGGTGAAATTCTCAGCCAATTTTTCGCTGAAGGACACCTCAGCAATGTGGATGTTTGTTTCATGAGGCTTTCATCCAATAAATTTAAGTCAAAATTTCTTCAACTGCACATGTGACAAACTGCCTAAACATCTCCCTTTGCTCTTTTCTGGTGCAGGAATCCTGTCCTATCTGGCAGACCGTCCACCGCCTCAGTACATTCATCCCAGCAGCCTTAACATGGACGGGACCTTGTCTGTGCCCAGTAACAATCCCTCAGGTCTGGACCCCTACAGTGCCCCTGGAGGCCCGCTGGAGCAGGGCCTGGTGCCCATGGACTCCAGGCAGGTCAATGGCCAGGGGGATATCCACCCGGCCGGTGCTCATGAACTGGACTCCACGGGGTTGGCCATGGAGTCGCGTGTCAGCAGCCCCATGTCGCCTGACAGGATGGGCGAGGAGCTCGCCAACATGGATGGGGTCGAAATGGTGGTGGTGTCCGACACGCACCAGCCACTTGGAGCAGGAAGGCAGCCGCAGCCTCACGAGGGCTTGACGGGGGTTGACTCGTCTGGCGGGGTGATGCCCCTCCACGGGCCCCCTGTGCTGGAGCTGCCAGTGGTAATGGAGCCCGATCATATGGGAGGCCGGGTGGGCAATGCTGGGGGAGGAGGAGGAGGACTAGGAGAGCCGCTTCATACAGCCGGGGAGATGAACTCGGGTGTTGTCAGTGTGGTGCTCACTGGCTCCATGGCCACCCAGAGCCAGATGGAACCGGTTCCCCTCCACGGGCACGCCGGGATGGGGTTAGAGGCCGTGAATGTGTCTCCCATCACTGCAGAAGTCTCTCTGGGGCCAGAAAACAACCTGGTGCTGGTGAACTCCACCCTGCAGCTGGAGGATTCCACCTCCAACAAAGAGAACATGGTCACGGCCTGCACAATCTGTGAGTGTTTTTGCAATAGTTCTGCATACAAAAACCGATGCATTACTCAATTATAAATTACGTTTTTATACCTGAGGATATTTTTGAGTAGAAATAAATCACCTGTAGAAGCTCTTTTGCTGTTGTCGTTATCTTCCAGGGTGCACATTGTGCGAGCGCTCATATACCTCAGACTGTCCCGAGCATGGCCCAGTCACTTTCATCCCTGACACTCCCATTCAAAGCCGAGCTCGCCTCTCTCTGCCACGCCCACTGTGCCTGCGCATCTCNCCCTGACACTCCCATTCAAAGCCGAGCTCGCCTCTCTCTGCCACGCCCACTGTGCCTGCGCATCTCAGTGGCTGACCAACCGCTTGGTACAAAAAAATGAAATATTCTAAACAGAACTTTCTGTGACTATTGGTGTAGGACAGAGCTCACTTTTGATATGATGCTGATATTTATGGGAGAACATTAATGACATATCCGACTATTCGACTATTACCGGTAGTTGTTTTTTTCCCACCGCCCCCCCCGGTTGTTAATCTTAATTTAATTCTAAAAAACAAATATTCTGGCATTCTGTTTAGCATTGTGCTTCC
>VXCM01001814.1:88927-159374 GCA_014773175.1 Lucifuga dentata
CCCCCCCCCAAAAATAGCAAATACAGCTCAGTCAGGGCTGTGCTGAAATCTCATTTGTGTTCTAGTCTCACTCATGATCAGAAGAAAATACTTTCCAGATTTTTAGAATAGAAACGTTCATTTAAATTAATTTTAAATGCCTTATGTTAAGGAAATTCTAAAAAATAAAGTATAAATTCATGCTGGCTCACTGGCATTTCTCAGGAGTATTTGCACGGGAAGTCATTCCTCCAAGGACCTGCTTCGGACCAATGGTTGGCCAGCACTGTAGCAACGTGGATCTCTCTGATTGGCCAGAAAAAGACACGCCTCAAATATGGAAGGTCAGTGTTTTATCAGCCAGTGCAAAGACCCTAAAAAGCAGATGAAAGTAACAGATTATGATCTTTTTTTTTTTTTTAAGATGTACCACAACAATGTGGTGGAGTTCTGCATTGTGACAACAGATGAGAATGAATGCAACTGGATGATGTTTGTCCGCAAGGCAAGGTAAGACGCAGAGCAGCAAACGATTGGTTTAGCTTCGTGTACAGACATGTCCATACCATTAAATTAATCATAAGCATACTGCTGCCGGTTTTTGGTGGCTTTTTCATGATATAATGTTGAATTTCATATTATTTGTCACAGCTTTAAGTGAAACTGACATTAGCGGGCAGTCACAAGTTAGGAACCGGTGACAAATACATTCTTGCATCATAATATCCTGCATATCAATGATGTCACACGTAATCAGTAACAATTCTGTCCAAACATTGGTTGGCTTTTTGTCACAAAATGTGTTGTCGGTGCTTTGTGATCAAGATTTTCTTCATCATTATTCATATTAAGATACTCTAGCGGTTTTGTTAATCTTTAAACTGTGTTTTATAAATAATTCAGTGTCATACATTATCTACTGTGTGGAGGTTTGGGGAAATACATATAAAACAATCACAAATCCAATTTTTATACTACAGAAAAGAGCTATAAGAATTGTTAGCTGAGCTCATTATTATGAATCAACAACAATCAGCAAATTATTTATAAACTCACATGCTCTCAAATTTGGAGAATTGGTGGACTTCAAAAGCACAATTAATATATAAAGTAACAAAAAATAAGATGGTTCCAGCCTGCATTCAGAGGCTGTTTCAACCTAGAGGGAGTCAGCATGGACAAAGAGGAATTTGAATGGCTGCAAAAACAAAGATTAGAACAAATGCAAAACAGTAGAGAAAGACCAGTAGAAAACAAAGTAAAAAAATGACCAAAATAAAAATCTGATTGAATGTGAATGTTTTGTGACTTTGAATCTGTGTGTAGGACCGGTGAAGAGCAGAATCTGGTGGCCTACCCTGCTAACGGTAAACTGTTCTTCTGTACGACCACGGAGATCCACCCGGACCAGGAGCTGTTCTTCTATTACAGCAGAGACTACTGCAGGCTGATGGGTAAGATTCACTTCAAAATGTCCTTTTTTTTTGACCTTATGATTAAAAATGCACTGCTCAAATTTCAAAGAAGTTTTACTGATCAGCTGCTGAGTTTGGCATTCTGTCATGCCACTCTCTGCAGGTATTCCTCAGGCACTCATCTGCCACAAAGACTGCACCCCTTATCCTGAGCTCAAGTCTCACCTTAGCAGCCATAACGGTAACCACAGCCACAACCCGCCTCCACACAGCCACAACCCACCTCCACACAGCCACAGCCCCCCACAGCAGGACCACTCTCAGCAACAACCGCAGCAGCAGCAGCAAGAACAGCCACCACAGCAGCACACCCACCAGGACGAGAAGCTGACCAACGGAACCTCGAGCTCCTCCTCTTCCCCGTGGCCCTGTCACACCCACAGCACAGGCCATGCAAACACAGACAACAGCAGCAGCAGCGGCGGCAGCAGCAACACGAACTCTAGTAACTCTACCTCCAGAGGAAACTCAAGCGGTCAGGGCCACGTGCGGGAGAAAAAGTTCAAGTGCAGCATGTGTTCCCGGGCGTTCATCACATCCACGAAGCTCAATGTGCACTTCATGGGGCACGTGGGGATGAAGCCTCACAAGTGTGAATACTGCAGCAAGGCCTTCAGTGACCCCAGCAACCTCAGGATGCATCTCAAGATTCACACAGGTAAGTCCCATAGATCCCCATAGATCACTTTGTGATCAACTACCCATGCCTACTGTTGGTTTGATTCACAAACTCCTTTTCCCCATTAACAGGTCAGAAGAACTATAAATGCACAGTTTGCGAGAAGTCGTTCACTCAGAAATCCCACGTTGCATCACACATGCTCATCCACACCGGTGCAGAGAAACTCAAGTGTGAGCTGTGCGACCGGGCATTTATCAGGAAGCATGACCTGAAACAGCACATGTTATCTCACACACAGTATGTAGACTATATTTCCACAATGTTTCATGATAGTTGCTGCAGAACTGATTATGTGCTTTTATGGCTAATAATTGCTGTATCATTTTCTTGTTGCGCATCTCTTGTGCTTCCCGTTTCTCTGATCCCGGTTATTCCACCGCCGATGCAGCGAGCGCCGGATCCAGTGCCCGAAGTGTGACAAGCATTTCCTCAAGACCAACCACCTGAAGAAGCACATGAACTCTCACGAGGGCAGAAGAGACTTTGTCTGCGAGAAATGCCACAAAGCTTTCCTCACCAAATACCACCTCACTCGCCACCTCAAGATCTGCAAAGGACCCAAGACAGAAAGATCATCCCGCAAGGAGCTGGATGCGGATGAGGAGGAGGAGGAGGAAGAAGAAGATGATGAAGAGGAGGAGGATGATGTTGGTAGAGCAAGAGGAAGAGTAGAGAGACTTGTTGACTCAGCCAGTAATGAGGACTGCGGTTTAGATGTTGGGGGTTATAACTCTGAGAAGTCCCTGTCACCCCCTAATTGACAACACTGTGCCTCCTTAAATGTCATTTATTTATTTGCTATAGTACATTACTGTTATTACCTGGACTTTTTTTTTTTTTTTTTTTTTGCCAAATTTAAGTTAATAAGGATTTTCCAGTCATTACATGTTTCATTTTTCATGAACATACCAGCGCTGCTAAAATAGTCTTTATCACATTAAAGCCAACCGATGAAGACCAGATTTAATTTTCTACAAAGCTTCTCTTTGTTTTATGTAACTCAGGCCCATTTCATAATTGGTTGTTAGGGTTCATATAAGCTATCAGTCATTGTAAATTCCCTTTACTTGTCTACAAACTCAAGTAAATGCCTGATATTCATATCACATAACTATCTGAAATGAATATCAGGCATTTACTTGATTTTATCTATTTTATATCTGAATGAAAGTTCTGATGCCATAATCTTGCATTCTGGTGTTGACAAAGAAATGATTACATTATATGTAATGTTGCATTGTATGCGCCTTTGTTATTTATAGACAATGTTTTGTATTATTTAATACATTTGTATGAATGGGAGTGAGCCTCTTCAAAACAGAAATCTGGGCATTAATATAAAAATCCTCATGGTGTGATTTAAATATGTTAAATAATGTTAATAAATGTTAAATGTTACAATATGTCTTGTGTCATAATTTTTTCTGCACAATGTTTAATGAATATGCACAACTGGTTTATGTTGTTGAGTGATAGAAACAATAGCGTACATTCATATTTTACACATTTTTTTGTACTTACAGTAGATAAATCATATTAAAGTGATACTCCACCCAAAATAATATGATTATCAAACACATCATGTAAGCCTGCTTTAAAGATGGTAAGTAAAAGTTTGATGCTATTGTCAAGATGAATTAATTTATTACAATAGATTCCAACGGTTGCCAGTTTTTACAGCAAAAGAAAAGCATCACAATATCAATAAATTTCTCACTCCATTTCTTCACTGTCCATCCATTTGCTCAAACACCCAAAGTTTTAGCAAATATGGCAAAATGCACAGCTGTTATATGGTGCTCTCACCAGCAATCAAATATTGCATTGGTACACAATCTTTTAATCTTATTTGTGGCTTCATTATCTTTTTATTCCAATGAAAAAACATAAAGTAGTGCTGATTGTGGCCCTTATCCCTGTACTTAAAGCTGCAATACACTTTTTGACCACCAGGAGGCAAGACCATCCAAAATAAACTGACAGAAGAAAATACACAAATTCCCCACTTACAGAAATTGTTTCTTGTTGTCTTTTATTTAGTAATTAAAAATACATGCATAATTGCTAACAACAGCCCCGCCCAGCCGTTTTAGGAAAATAAAAATTTGTATTAAAATTATACGCATCACCGGAAGTACAAAGTATTATACAAAGTTGCTTCCGGGTGAAATACAAATTTACCATCTGCTGTTTTTATTCACTTCAACGTGGTATGAATTATTTAAATTTCCTCATAATGTATTTCGTTTCTGTCGTTGTTGTAGTAAAAATTGTTTAACTGACCTTATAACATTAAAGAAAAACTAAACCGATTCTGTACTTTGTGTTAAAATGTACTGTTAAAATGTACTGTTTATGTGTTAGCCTGCTACATTTAGCTGCTAACTTGTTTAGCATCTGTGCTATGCCGGCCGTATGTCAAATACACCATAAGTAAACTGATTTATCTATTATATAAAAAAAACCACGTGATCCTAATAATGTCTGTGGTAGCATAATGTTTATCAGAATATTGTTCTTCTGGTCGTTGTTCCTGTCAGAACAGACGGAAATGGTCATGTTGACCCCAACGAAGGAAGTCATCCCCAGTATGATCGACAGGGCACTGAGGATGAGGAGGGAGGAGCAAGCTCGACAGGTGGTCCTGGCCTGGGCTGTCCTCAACATGTCCCTAGCTGGCATGATTTACACTGAAATGTAAGATTCTTCTTTAAATGTTCACTCAGTTTTTTTTTTTTTTTACCAAACNTTTTTTTTTTTTTTTTTTTTTTTTAAATGTCTTTTAGGTCAGGGAAATTGCTGAGCCGATACTACAATATTACCTACTGGCCTATCTGGTACATCGGTGAGATGTCCCACTACACTACTTTGATTTATTTACAGCTGTCTGTAGTGTTGAAACATCGAAACTGACAATACAATAAAAGTCTTAAATCCTTTTTAAGGCATGGTTTCAGTCAATCCTATCAGAAAATCTGGTACATAAAACTCACAATTATTTTCACTTTTGCTTTCATTTAAATAGCAAAATTGATGTGATATTATATTCCAACTGCTATTGGAAGTGTCTTAGAAAGTCTGAATTTAAATTTATTTGTCACTGACAGACACGTGGTTATTTGCACATTGGCTTACTCAGATATTTGTTATTGAAGAAATTTTACTCTAGATCTTTTTACTTTCTTGTCCTCTTTTACAGAGCTGGTACTAGCTTCTCTATTTAGCCTCAATGCTCTTTTTGACTTCTGGAAGTATTTCAAATACACAATGGCTCCCTCCACTATTGCTGTAACCCCTGAGCAACATCGCCTCCTTGGTTTGAGAAAGACAGGTGAGACTTTCTTCACAGTGACTGGCTTTCAGCTCATCATATACTTGATGTTGGTTATATTTTTCCAAAAAATGTGGCAAACGGCAATAAGTTCTAGCTACAACAAGCAAAGGAAGCTGAGCATTGTGTTGCTTGTTTAACTCTATAAGCCTGTTGAGTTTTTTTAATGTCACTTTCAGAATGTGTATATTCCCTTGCTTTGCATGGGGAAAAAAAATAATAGCAACTCACATCATGTGGCTGTTGTCGTTGGTTCTTTCCTAGGTATTCCAGCATCTCCACCCCAGAAGCCAGAGAAGAAGGAGACCCCGGCTCCGGCCCAGTCGTCTCCGCTGCAGGGCCAGAGCGTGTTGAGCTTCAGCCCCTCTCGGCCAGCCACCACCAGCCCCAAGTTCTCTCCCAGCTGTG
Organism: Lucifuga dentata; assembly: GCA_014773175.1. Lineage (NCBI taxonomy): Eukaryota > Metazoa > Chordata > Actinopteri > Ophidiiformes > Bythitidae > Lucifuga > Lucifuga dentata. Next base: position 94,803 of record VXCM01001814.1, read on the forward strand.
TGCCCGGGTACAGCCCCCCACTCAGTAACCCATCCACCCCAAGCAGCGCTGGGGCACCCTTTTCCCCTTCGCTGGCTTTTGGAAAGGTATGTTCTTCACAACATAGGAGCTTTTAATGACAGTTGGTGTACCAGATGTGTGTACAGTTAAAGGATCGTACCATCCATTTTACATGTTTGAGCCTAACATCTTCAATTTTCATACACATAACGTTACTGACAGTCATTTTCCAAAGAATAAAACGGTATTTCAGCTTTCCTGATATTTTGCAAAACCTCTTAATCTTTCAAAATCAAATATTCAAGTGATACACCCACCTTAAAAATCAATGTTTCACCTGCTAATAGTTACACAGCCTTATGAAGTTGTGGTCATTGAAATTTTTCAATAAACTCAGGTCTTCTCTTGGGACTATATTCCACGGTGGAGACATACATTCACTCCACACTTTTTATTGTGCTTAAATGCTAAAATGATGTAACTTCTAAANTGGAGACATACATTCACTCCACACTTTTTATTGTGCTTAAATGCTAAAATGATGTAACTTCTAAAACAAACGTGAATACATGTCTTGTTCACGATGATGGATTACCTATCCCAAGAACGTTTCAAGTATCAACAAGTTGATTTTAATAGCGTACCAGAAGGAACTGAAATCAATGGCAGTCTGGAAGGTAGGAAAAACATTTTTAATTCACCATTATTCTTTGGGAAAAGATTGTCAGTAAAGTTATATGTATGAAAAATTGAATATATTAGGTTCAAACATACAAAATGGGTGGTATGGTCCTTTAAACAATGCAGGTTCAGCGTGAATACATGTAGATACATGTAGTTGGCAGATTTTAGATACATTAAATTGCGGTGTCCACCCTTACGTACTCAGATTACACACACGTTGTACTTCTATTATGCACACCTTGTGAAAGACTGTAAAGTTTCAGACTTTGAATCTAAAAGATTTTGGCATAACTCAGACTCCACCATGTTGATCCCATTCCAGGTGCTGAACTACAGTCCTTCCCCTGGCTCCTCTCCCTACCCCAGCAGCATTGGGCCTGCAGAAGGCTCCAGTCTAAGGGCTCGATACCGCACTTCCCCCTCAGTGTTTAACTCCCCTGGAAGTAAGGAGGACTACATGGAGGACCTGAAAACCCTTGAGAGTTTCCTTCGTACAGAGGAGGAGAAGAGTCACCGCAGCCAGCTTGGTACAGTGTGTCCTCACTGTGAGAAATCCACTGCTAGACTGCGAGTGTACACACAGCAGGAGAATAATTGTTTTATGAACAGCTGTGTCCTCAATTTTACTTTTTAAAACAAAAACTTGAAATGATTATTGTCTGCTTGTGGAACAGTAAATCTTAACTGCAGTCAAGTGTTAATTTCCCATTTAACTGAATGTAATAGTGGTTAATGTAGAGTGATAGAAACAATATCAATATCAATAACAATAGGAGTGTGGATATAAAATCATGGAAATCTTGCGTTAATATTCGCCTGCTATTCAGAAGCTTTTGCCATTTTCAGAACATTTTTCCATTTTGGAATGATTTGGTGATAAATATGTCAATCTGAGTTATTTTTTTCTACACATACAGAATGAAACCCTTCAGATATCGTGACTAACTGAAGAAGTCTTCTTTAGGGAGTCCAGAGTCAGTGTCTCCGAACCACAGCCCAACATTTTGGAACTACAACCGTTCGGTGGGGGATTACGCACAGAGCCTGAGAAAGTTCCTGTACCAGCCGGCCTGCCGTTCTCAGGCTCCTTCTGCCCACAAAGACGAGACTGACCTGGGCTCCAAACAAGCTGCTGAGGAGGTCAGTAAATTAGCATGTTATTTTATAGTGTTTCCACTAAAATCCATGGTTTTCTAAAGTGAGATATGTGGCATTTTGGAATAAAGTAAAAACGAAAAGGCCAGTAGGTGACATAAGTACTTCATAGACAAAGTGGCATAATTCAGCTCGAAGTTCCGTAAAATGAGTGTGTTGATGTCAGTAGGTTGAAGTGATGTCTTTTTGCTTCCTGTCGTGTAGGTGTGGGCCAGAATCACAACCAGTCGCCCCGTGGTGGATCGTATCGACAGCTGGACAGCAAAACTGAGAAACGTGAGTGGTCACAGTTATTCACTGATTGGCATTCTCAAAAACTAGTTGGCTTTGAATGGATTTTATAGGTGCAGTGAATTTACGTGTCTGTTTTTTTTGCAGTGGATCAGCGACACCATCTTGGTCTCTCTGGTCAAGGAAATCGATTCTGTCAACAGCCAGCTGAGGAGGATGGGCTGCCCTGAGCTCCAAATCGGAGGTAAACATGTGCAGCCACTTATAGACAAAATGAGTGGCAGGAAGTGTAGCTGGCTATTGTCAACAAAAAAAATAAAAAATTGAAATGATATATAAAGAAAATAAATAAATTATGTCTTGAGAATTAATTCATGAACTCCTTTTCCCCTCTCTGCCTCAACAGAAGCCAGCATAAGCAGCTTGAAGCAGGCAGCAGTGATGAAAGCTTCATCCATCCCCACACTGAACTCCATTGTCCAGTACCTGGACGTGACACCCAACCAGGAATATCTGGTGGAGCGAATAAAGGGTACGTTCAACAACTCAATTCTCCTATGTGTCGCAGCGTGTTTGTTTAATGGCAGCAGTATCGGCTAGAGTGAAAAATAATGACATTTCAGGTGTGTGTGTGTGTGTGTGTGTGTGTGTGTGNGGCTAGAGTGAAAAATAATGACATTTCAGGTGTGTGTGTGTGTGTGTGTGTGTGTGTGTGTTCTTTGAATGCTCTCTCATTAAGAGCTAGCCCACAGTGGCTGCATGAGCTCCTTTCGCTGGAACAGTGGGGGTGATCTGAAGAGCAGGAAGTGGGACAATGACCTCCCCACTGACTGTGCTGTGAGTCTGCACACACACACACACACACACACACACACACACACACACACACACACACACACTGGGCTGGCGCCTTTCTCAATTACTGTGTAAAATCAGCCGCTGTATCTCTTCCCTTTCTTTTGGCTGCTTGCTTTGTTTTGTCATAGTCAAGAATCTGAAATCTAATTCCCTGCTGGATGTAAAATGAGACTCTTGGCACAATGAGGACTTTTCAAATGTAGATAATATTAATGTTGACAAATTACAACAGTCTTACAGTCTTGGTATCAATATGGCTCTTATTTTTCTTGTCGACAAAGGCCAAGGGTAAAATTGACAAGAATAAAGATAACATGAAAAATGAGGCTGTTTGGATTCATCTTATTTTGTTAAAGCTCTTGTTTGACTTTTTTTTAAACACATGCAATTAGATTCATTCACAATGTTTGACATTTTCTATTTGAAATGAGGTCCAGTTCTGTGGGACTCTAGGCTGCAGCATGTGGAATGAAAACACAGAAGCAGGAGTGTAAATGACTTCAACACATTCAATTTTAGTGCGATATTTTGAAAAAGGCCATAAGATACCAAAACGCCAGAAAAAGGCCAAAGATTATCTATGGTAATCTTTGAGCAAACAAGAGAATTTCCCCATCAGGCTCAATAAAGTGTTAGAGTGTTCTTCAACGCCTATCACTTGTAGACCCTTTTGTTAGTTCACCGTGTGCAACTTATCATAAAGTTTGTCTGTCCCTCTAGATCCTTATACATGTGTTTTGTACGTACTTGGACTCCAGACTGCCTCCACACCCAAAATACCCAGATGGGAAGACTTTCACGTCACAGCATTTCAGCCATGCTCCAGACAAACCTGGTAAGTACACACACTCACACACACACAAGCCTCATCATCGCTGCTGTGTGCTCCTATTTGTATAATTTAGTTTCAGACTGCGCTTCTCTGTGGCGTTTTTGTTCCTGTCACGTATTTGTGTATCTGTCGTAGATGTGACCAAAGAGAACCTCTTCTGCATCCACCAGAGCAGCAGCAGCCCCCCTCACTACCAGCTCATCTACCAGCAACACATCTACAGTCTACCTAAGGTGATCCACTTAAAAAAAAAACACACACACAAATAAAGAGAAAAAAGTACCTAATTGTATCATACTTGATCATTTTTAGAAAAGCGTTTTCTTGAGGCTCTTAAACATTTTAACAGCTCGCGTTCTGGTGCCCGTGAAATAAAACCTCTCAAGAGCAATGTTTGCTTTCTTGTTGTGTGCCCCTCTCATTTCTGCTGTTTTACACACACTAACTAAAAAAAAAAAAAGATCAAATCACCTTTATTGCCTGATTGATTCCCTTAAGAATTAATTTTGCCAAATGTTGAGAAAATGTAGAAAAAAGATTACAATGGGCGTAAAAGCGATGATATAAAAGTTAGGTAAAATAACATTAATCCCATCTTTCTTTGAGCTTTTCTGTATTTCTGGCAGGGTTTTGTGATTTGATCTGCTGGCTGAAGATTAAAATGAATGATAGCTCTCTCTCTCTCTGACATCTCTTATTTTTCATATGTCTCAATTCTGATTTCCATCTAAGGTGACATGTTATTCCCTGTACATGTAGAAATCCTGTGCAGACAACCTAAGACTTATTCTGAACGTCACTTATTTGCTCAGTCTCTCAATGAGACTCCAATGACGGTTCATTTTAAATGAGAAACGCGTGAGCTGCTACCAGGTACATTTAGATTTATTCTTAATAATGCAGAGTGAGCTTTGAATATTTAGGAGCCTTCTGCACATCCGTTATCTCCACTTGTGTAACGAATATGCGAGAAAAAAGCTAGAAAATCTCAGGCACCAGCAAGCATATCATTCATTATTCAGCTTTTCAGGATGTCATTCTATCTGGTTACATTTTCATTGCAATGATATGAACCCATCTCGATTTCTGTTACAGGGCAGGAACAACCTGTTTCACACGATTCTCATGTTCCTCTATGTCATAAAGACGAAGGAGTCAGGGATGCTGGGGTGAGTGCTTAAATCAAACTTCACTATTACTTCACTACAGTCATTAGTCCTAAAAATTGCTTGCCAGCTGATAAAAATCCTCATTTGGTTTCAAAGTAATGTAAAATGTTGGTTGCTTTCATTTTATCAAAGAAAGTCATGTACCAAGTTTTCAGTACAAAAGATTTTACTTGCCCTTGATGTTAACCTGACATTGATTTCCATACATTTTTTTTGTTTTAGGAGAGTAAACCTCGGCCTGTCTGGTGTGAATATCCTGTGGATATTCGAAGACTGACGCTGTTGCAATTAAGCAACAAAACAATGCAAGTCAGTTCTTTTCACCAAATATTGAGTGGCGTCACATGTTGGAATACCACCTCACCTTAAGGACCACTCTTTATGAGGCACATCGGAAAAGCAGCACTTGAAAGACATTCTCTATTTTTGGACAGTTTCTCAAATTAAGCGCACAACTTTGCAAAACATCAGTGCCATTTTAAGAACACATTTGTTACAACTCCGTGTGTTTATGGTACAGTACAGAGCTGTATTTTAACACTGTTTTGGTTGTTTGATTATTTTAATATGTTGAGGATGTAAAAGCATGGCAGCCTTGTAAGCAATATACCTCAGATTTATCTGGTGATTGAAAAAGGGCTCAAACCCTCTTGCTTGAATGTAAATACATGTTGACGTTTGTTCCTCGGGCTTGACTAACCTTGTTTACTTTTTCTTGTTAGAATGTGTGTTGGCAGTCGTATAGATACTCACTTAACTCAATGAAGCAATGCACACAAAATACAGTTATTACCATACCAGGTATTATCATAATACATGGCTGCAATTTAACAACACCATGCACAGTGAGGTTGATTTTGATATGTCAGTTTTTTTTCCCCCCAGGAACTTTATAAATCCAAAAACAATGTATCAAGACTCCTTGTGTGGACATTTCTTTGGATTTCAAGGCTTCATTTAAGCCTGTTTTCAATAATGCCGTGACATGAGGAAAAGGAAGGTGCTTTATGAGAAGATGTCAATAGTCTGTTGATCTAAGATTCTGTAGAGATCCATGTGGTGGCAGTGCAGTTCACTCTTTCACTGGTGACCTTACTCCTGGACCCATTTCCTTGGGACACTGCACAATCCACTGCATGATGTACTTGTACAACCTTGAACAGCCACGTCCCAGTACATTAAATGACTGTAGCAGGAGAGAAATGTTTCCAATACATTATAAGTGAATGAAAACTTCTAAAATTCTCACAGCTGCATGTCTGTATTGTATAACATCAGAACCCTTTTTAATTACACGTATGAATCGCGAAATAAGATTATTGAAAGAAAAACTTCAATTTTAGAGGACCTGCATATAGTTTAAAAGTCGTACCATGTTCGCAAAGATCACCATTAGGCATAAATTGCTTTTGTTTTGTAGTTTAGTAAGGATCGCATTTTGTTGCGAACTTCATTTCCCATAATGCATTTGGGGCACCTCTTGCCGTGCTGGGAGATGTCGTCACAATTGTGTATTCGTCTATTTTTCCAAGAAAACAGACTATAGATATTAAAGATTTTATTAATTTCCTCATTTTGGCTTACGTTTCTAAAATTTTATTCGTGTTGTTATTGTTGGTTCAAAATGGCAATGATCAGAAGAATTTTGCAGATTTTCCGTAGAACTACAAAGACCACAATGCACTTCGGCCGATGGTCCTCCGCGCACGTCTGCTTGACTCGCTATCTGTGTTGGAAAAAGGACTTGGTGAAACTGCAGCGATGTCAGTCCAGGTTGTGGCAGCGAAAATGGCAGAGGTCGATCTCAAAGACGTCTCTACGGGCAAAGATTTACCGGCCCAATCCCCGATGACACCGACATCGGAGGGCAAAATCCTCGCCAAAAACGACCCGCACGAGGCCGGCTCCTCTACCTCTGCCTCCCCTACCGCGGAGCCTTCCGTGAAAGCCGGGGAAGCGAGCCCTGGCTTGCTCACACCAAACACAGCGAAGATGCCGCAGGCGTCGGCTATGAAGCGCCCGGATCCTCAGCAGAACGGCGGAGAGGCTTTTGTCAACCGTGATGGTACCGTGGCTGAAGCTCCACGAATGAAAAAGGCGAGTGGGCAGCATTTTCTTCTATAAAACACTGTTTCCTTGTTGTTACTGGATCGCCACCAACAACCTCGCCGCAATGGAAGCTCTGGGAAAGCTGGCATTGTGTGACGATGCTAACAGGCTAACTGGTCCCAAAGCTGATTCAGCTGTGTCAGTTAATCACTGTTAATATCGGTTTCGGTGCCAGTAACAATGTAGAGAATCTAATGACATCAGAAAACCTTTAAAACCTTACTGTACTCATCTCATTTTAGCTGGCAGATAAATATTTGAGGCATGAATTCATAGCAGCAGAAGAACTGTTCTCTTAGTTGTTACGACTTTTAAAGAAGTCCAGTTCTTTCTCAGGTTTTATTTCGTGGCTGTTTATATTCAATAAAACACAGCTGACTACACCTTCCACAAAACAGAATATAGTGCTATAAAATAACGTGGAGTCAGTTCAACGCATACTGTTTTAGCTAATTTTAATTCTGTTTTCCTTGGGAGGAAAATTGAAAATTAAGCTAACTTCCAATTAGAACATGTGGACCTATTGTAACACACTTGGCAAAGATTTTTGAAATAGCTGGATGGCTGAAAACAAATCAATACTGCGTTTAAAGTTGAAATACTGTGACTGTTGTTTGTTTTCAGGTGACAAGGTAGGTCAGATGACCTCTGTCTCTTGGTTGACCTGTAGGATTATTCCCAGGTGACATCTTAGAGTCACCTCACTTAGAGTGTAGATGAGCCTAGTCTGACTGAAACACTGTTAGACACCATCTGACTCGGTAGTTGTCTGTAATCTGTGATGTTGTGCAACTTCTGTCACCTGTTTCCCAAGCTGGATTTAGAGCAGGCAGTATAGCTGCTTTAGTGAAGGGAGTTTCTGTCCTCATGGCTTCATTCAGAGGTCTCAGACTTGACTTTTCTCTTGCAAGCGAGGACCCAAAACTGTGTTCTTATCTTTCTGAATCTCAGAAAGGCTTGATCAGATTGATGTGGCTATGAAGGGCAATGTTCAAGGAAGGGACCTTTTTTGATAAGGAAACCTTTGAGGACGCCGCCAACTTAATACTTCTGATCAGAGCTATTTACCGTTGAGTGTTTTAGGGCACTTTATCAGTGGTGATCAGACTCTGGAAGTGATTTTTAACAAGAATATTGTGTGACTGCTTTTGTGATTCATTGACTTTCCCAAAAAAGTCAAAACAAGCCTTGTGCTAAAAATCTTGATTTTGGCTTAACTCTGTGATGTGTGTTGGGTACTTTATGCCCTGCCTGTCTGTAACAATAATGGGAAATGCTGGTTTGATGAGTTTCCACTATAAAACATTTGGATGACGCCCACATGAAGTGCTTACACAGGTCTTACCCCCACAGTAACAATGATCCTGTCATGCTAAATGGCTTCTGAAGGGAACCCTGCTAAAAAGTCCATAGCAGTATCAAACTTCTCTTAGTTGACATGGCTTTTAAAGGAGAAGTCCAGTTCTCTCTCTCTCTGTTTTTATTTTCGTGGTTCTTTGCTTTCTGCTGCTCATATTCACACATATCCACAAAATAGAGAATATAGTGCTGCAAAATAACTGCTAAATGCTAATAAAAGGTAACTCAAGTTGTCTTGTGGTTGTTAAAGAGCGTAGGCTGTCAACGTTCTGAGCTAAATCCTCATGCACCATAACGATTATTTTTGTTTTGGATGCAGATCATTTACTATGTTTATGTTTAATCATGATGATTATCATTTTACAATGCTTTTGTCCTTCTTTTGCACATTTTATTAATGATAACAGTAATTATGTGATAGCCATTATATCAACAAAAAGGCTGTCAGTCCATTTTGATTTGATTTAAAGCACTTAACAGAGATCAGTGATCAGTTGATCACTTTCCATATTTAATGTTTTTATCCATATAATGCGTGCAGAGGAGAATAGCAGATAAGATGAGAATGCATATTATACACTGGAGCAGAAATCTATCCATTAACTAATTTGAATCCTGTCACTGTGTTTGTCTGATCACTCAGTTCAGTGTGTATCTGGTGGGACAGCCTCCAGTCTATTTATAGAGCAACAGGCATTGTGGGTCTTATAGCACGCTGCATTATAGCTGGAAGGCCACGGCCCGGCCTTGCACATCTGCTGAATTCTGCCTGGCCAGTGCAGCAAAGGGTTAATGAAGCATTGACATTGATGATGCAAGTGTGCAGGCAGGCAGCAGTGCTTCCTGACTGATTAGATGACTGGATGGATGGCCAGCTATATTTTAATCCCTGCCTTTATCATGTCACCACATGAGGGGATTAAAAGGCCAGCTCTCTGTTGCAGGTGGGCCCAGATTAAGCTTTTTGTCTTGATGATGAGTTTTATTGTATCTCCCATGGCTTGACATTAATATCCCTGGCCTCTGGTAGTCCAGGGTGAATTTTCAGATGGGAAGAGAATGGGATTAGCAGGGCCCCCTGCAGGCCTCAGTGCAAGCATGGCTACCATTTGAATGAAGTGAACAAAGCTTGTCATGCTGTCTTTACATGAGTCTAGATGTTGGTTTGTACCCTCAGTCGTTTGGGATGGAGGGAGTTTATCACTATGATTGGGTTTCACACACAGTCCTTGCATAACACGTGTCCATGGCAACACATTCATACTGTCTATTTCACGTCCAGAAATGTGGTACATACTTGGTCATGATACCACAGAAAATAGTAAAAGAAAAGGTGTCATGTCATAATGTAGCAGCACTGTCAAATGAGAAGCTTTTATTGTATGTTGACATGAAGTAACAACAGTAATATTGTGTGTGCGCATGTGTGTTCTGACTGAACAGTGTTAATGTGCCACATTCAGTCAGTCACATTATTCAAATTCCAGTGTGTGGAGTGTTTAGCTCTCACATTTGGTGTGGATCCCCTGGTGCCATACTGGAGCTACTGGACGTGAACCCTCAGGCCATCGTTTTCAGGCGGACCAGAGACTCCTCGATGCACCCAAGTTTGACTTAACCAAATGTGCCAAACCCACGGGGAAAATGGCCTCCAGACTCATCCGGTGTGCCAGCCTACCTCATCATCCGTGCTGATGCCTTCTTTTATGTGGATGATTTACCTGCTGACCGAGTACAACATGTTTCTCTCTATCCTGTCATGCTGCTGACTTATGAAATTGCTCTCCAGTGACCTTTGATATTGGCAATGATTGAACATGCTCATAGGTCTTGAGAAACCATACAGGGTGATCATTTCTTAGTAAGCTCATCCTTCTGATGTACTGTTATGTTACTGACTAAGCCGGCATTCCTGGCAGTACTCTCTAGTTAGCAGGCTTACGGTCAGGTATGGGTGCTCTTCATGGGTGTCGTGTGTGAGGTTATGTTCTCAAAGGACATGTGGAGGAAATTCAACCCAGGCTATCTGCACTTACAAAATTTTGCCTGCTTTAAACTGTTCTTGGCCTTGTAATTAGTATAACTAAATAATGCAGGGCTGGAGTCCTCCAGTTTGACAAATGTTTTCCACCTGCAAGTACTCTGCTTTGTAAAAGTCAAACACCGAACCTGGCAGGGTAAAAAACTTTTATCCAAACTGACCACAAACTGCCTGGGAAGGTGTCCAGATATTTATGTTGTCAGTTTTCTCATTAGTCCAATTCGCACGACTGTCCAGGAGCCACTTGTAATACACATTTGCACGATCTGTGACTTTCATCTATTTCTGCCCTGTGGCTTATCAGTATCATCATCTTCATATAAGGTCATTGAGCATCTTCATCTCCCTGTGACTTTCCATGGCTACAAAGGAGGAACAGTCACTCTCCGACACCTTTTAATATGTGAGTCACCCCAGACTGAGCTAGTGTGTGTGTGCGCGCGCTCACAATGGTAATCACACACATCTCCCCAGAGGAATCCTGTCTCCTCTCATTGGGTTCAGATTGGAGCAGACCTGACTGACACCTGTGTCTCAAAAGCCTTCTGCATCCACACTCAGCTGCTTCCTTCATTCCTCGTCTTCTTCTTCTCCTTCCTCTCTATCATCCATCAATCCTTCCATTCTTCAGCAACCAGATGCTACATATAATTTTTTAAAGAAATATTCTCCTCTGTCTTATATTCATTGACTTCTAAAATATCGTTTTGATTAAAACATGAAACCTGTGACAATGACAATGAAAATAAAAAGCACTTTTATGATAATTTGCTGTAGTTTAGCATAGATACTTAGGTTCTTCAAAAGCTGTGTCATAGCATTGGACTATTACTTGTGTTTATACCCTGTTACCTTGTGGTAAATTACAGTATTTTTTGCGTTTTTGGGCCACATAGATGTTTTACTTCCCTTGAGCCTTACGACTTTTGTTGTTTGCTCCTTCTTTTGAGGAAAGCCTTTGAGCAGTGTCTTTAACTTTTCATAGTGATATTTGCTTGCAGCATTGTATTCAGCACCAAATTAATTAATTAATTAATTTATTTGTTTATTTAAGAAGGGACAATGCACATTGATTAACATGAGCACTTGAGTCGATCATGTAAATGTGCCAGATATAGCCGTACAGGCTAATTTTCATCTGCAGTCCCTGGCAGGTTGATGGCATTAAAATGTGATTTCATTTGAAGTATACTGCCTTCCTTAGACACATAACCACATGAGACGCCTTGCCTTCCCACGGCAAGCAAACACGTGGGCATGCATGCACACATCTCTGTGCTGAATGTGAGGACAGAGGGAATGTGGCACCATGGTGTGAGGTTTGAGAGTCGCTCACAGAGTTCATCCGGAATGCCTGGGGAGAGAGGGAAAGAATGGAAGCGCTGGATCAAATCATCCGCCTCTTTTTTTCCATGTATGTCCAGCTCTTGTGTGGCTATGAGACTGTCCTAATCCAGTTTCAGACTTGACCTTGCCTTGTGGATTTCAGAGGATTTTTGGTAAAAGCATTGCAGTCACCACTCTGTATCTCCACTTTGCTCTTCGACAAGCTGTTGGTCACAAAATCCTGTCGAATCTCCAAACAAACTAGACTTGATGGAATGAATTAAAGCAACAAATGTAAAAGTTGCATTGACCAGACCCAATAACACATTTCCTGAAATACAGTGCTGTTTTAATTTAAACAATATCTCTGTAATGAATGCGTAAGCCTTATTTTTAATCAGTCATGCCCCACTTTTGTAGAGTCTGCAGGGACAGCACAGAATACTTCTACCATGATATTAGTACTCTTGAAACTACATGCCAGCTTACGACGTGTGTTTCACAAAGTAACATAAATGTTATTTTGGAAGGGGAGCGACAGGATTATGCCTCCAAGCCGTCGCCAGCCCTGTGTGGCCCTGTAATATAGACCAGGCATGGCATGGTAGTTGCTGTGCGGACAAGAGTACATTAATTGAGTCATCGGGGAGGACGGCAAATCAGTTTGAACGTCACTGGGAGGACCATCGGGGAACAGAGGAGATGGAGAGACCAGGGCCAGGGAGAGTGAAGACAACAAAATTAACCTGGATGAACAGGTGGGGGAAAGCCTCTTGCTTTTGAGGAAACTCGAGCGCGAAGCTGTCACACTCAGATTCTGCTTGGAGAACACCAGTGCTTCCTGTGCTGAGAGTCTGCAAGCTCGAGTTTCTAAATGTTTGTGTGAATGCAAGAATTACATATCTACAGTGGGGTCCAAAAGTTTGAGACCACATTGAAAAGCTGTGATGTTTTCCATGTAAATCTGGAAATAATCAGTCTGACATCACAAGAAGCTCTTTGGAACATTGTCACATCATGCTGGGATAACTTGGCTCATCAGGTTTTGCACAAACTTGTGGAGTCCATGCCAGCTGGAGTGATGCTGTCATTAAAGCAAAAGGGGGGCGTACCAAATATAAGATATTCTGAAATTCATGGACAGTTTTCGAAGATTCAACTTTTCACTCAAATTGTTAAAATGATATTATCATTTGTAATGAAAATTCTTGTGTTAAATTCAAAAAGAATGCAAAATAGAAGCATTTTCACAGTGTTCTCAGACTTTTGGACCCCACTGTATCTTATGGAATAATAAATTTTCATCCATATGGCACAGGTTCTCTCTTTCTACCCGGCTCAAGTGCCCTTGAGCAAAAACACTAAAGCTCCAGGCTACGATGAAGTAAGAGTACGTATATTCTTTAGTTTATGTGCTTATTTTTTGTGTTTTAAGTTTTAGCTCCTGTTCGTAATACTTTTAATGACAAAAAGGGAATCCTCTTCTTGGTTTTCCCTTCCACAGAGGTCAAAGTGCAGGACATTTGAGCAGAGCGGCTGTTTGGAATAAAGGGATTGTCTCTCACCATGCCATCCTGCTCACCTGTTGCTGTTGTTTTTGGTTTAACAAGACTTATTCTATGAATGCATATCATAGCATGTGGAATAATTATAGAATAAATTCATAGACATTTGTTAGTCTGTAAGAATGTCTCCAGATATGTTTCGATCTTTAAGTGTGGACATATCTGTAGTCAGGAAAAGAGGATTACACTGTAACGCCAGCAGACAACCAGCATCTCAAAATAAATTGTTATAGGAACACAACTGTGTAATTTGGCATTCTTAGTTTGCTTCTGCTGCTCATAGATGATGGCGTTTGTTTTACAGGCTTTACCCTATGTCATTTCATTCTGGCTGAGAGTCTTAATAACCTTTGAGGAAAACCCATAGTGATCTGATCTTTCTACTTTAATTTTCCTCCAACAACGCTTTGAACTTGTCGTTTATTGCTTTGCCGTGGTGTCATTGTGTTCCACAGAGGTGCAATCATTCTCAGCCATCGTGCTGCGTAAATCTCAACGCCTCACAACTCAGGCACATGTGAGATCTCGTCTCCTTTACAGCTTCATCCCCGTCACAGAGATTAACACAGAATGAGGGCTGTTGGTACCAGTTCGATTTTCTCCCACCTCCAGGCTGCCGCACGGTGATTTTCGATCGCTGTCCAGATGGGTTGCTTTAGCATTCACTCTGCCGTTAGACAGTGTCCACGCTAAATGTGCATAAATTCAGAAACACATCTCTTCTTTTTTTTTTTTTTTTTNTTTTTTTTTTTTTTTTTGTCTTTTGGCTGTTGTTGTGCACTAAGCTGGCATTTTTCCTCTGAAATCTGAGCTTTTTGAAAATTTTTTCACAAATGGCTAAACGTCTACTCGTGTGTTGTTGATGGAGAAAACCGAGTGCTTCCGCTCAGTAGCAGCAGTCATTTCATCTCATGCCAACATTTTCAGTCACAAAAAACAGAAATTCTCTCAATTTTCTCTTGTATGACTACACTGTTGTAAAGTAGTGATTTTTTTTTTTTTTTTTTTTTTTTTTTTTTATAGTGTCTTAATGTGGCAGTCTATGATTTACTATTCTGGACTTGAATCATCTGTCAACAAAAACAGGATGTCCATGATAACGGCTGTCTTGTGTGATAGATTGATAGGCTGATTTTAAAACAAAATAATCGAAAATATAATCTGAGGCCATGGAACAAATATCCATCCTGATGACCATATGGTGGAGCTGGCCATATTTGTCCAAATGGTCTGTTCATCCAACCGTACTCTGGATAACATGGTGATTGAAAAGAGAAGAAAAACGAAAAGCCTTTCTCCACCTGCCAGCTCGTTTGTGCAACTTGTGCCTTACATTTTACTGCTAAAGCCTTTTTTGTTTGTTTGTTTCTAAGTATAAAACTATACAGAAAAACAACCAGATCAATGAATCTTACTGAACAGCACCACCTGCATTAAGATGGAAAATGAAGAAGCGTTGCTCTGGTTTCTTGCATGTGGTACTTAAAGGACCATACCACCATTTTGCATGTTTGAGCCTAATATATTTAATTTTCATACATGTTACGTTACTGACAGTCATTTTCCAAAGGATAAAACCGTATTTCAGCTTTCCTGATATTTTGCAAAATCTCTTCATCTTTCAAAATATTCAAGCGATACACCCACCTTAAAAATTGATGTTTTGCCAGTTAATAGTTATGCAAAATTATGAAGTCACGTTAAAATTTAAAAAAGTTAAAATTTTTCGATAAATGTAGATCTTCTTTTGGGACTATATTCCCTGGTGGAGACATAAATTCACTCCGCGCTTTTTATTGCGCCTAAACGCTAAAATTACGAAACTTCAAAAAAACCTGAATACACGTGTTGTTCACAATAATGGATTACCTATCCCAAGATTGTTTCAAGTATCAACAAGTTGATTTTAATAGCCAGAATGACCAGAATGAACTGAAACCAATGGCGGTCTGGAAAGAAGGAAAAACATTTTTAATTCACCATTCCAGCATGCTTTGAGAAATGATTGTCAGTAATGTTACACGTATGAAAATTGAAGATATTAGGCTCAAACGTGCAAAATGGATGGTATGGTCCTTTAATACTATTTTTTACTGTTTGGACGCTGGTATTGGCAGTACCTGTGCTTCCCTGTTCCTGAGTGTGCCACCCACAAATATCTTCATCTGCGATTTCCTGCTCAAAACTCATTTCCTGCCCCGTCATTGCAGCTTGCCATTACTTAGCAAACTCATTGAGTTACACATCTTTCCATCAAAAGGCTTTTTAGACGCCTCCGATTCTTAGAATGGTGCAGTGAACTGAATGTGGGAAGCAGGGCACTCATTTTTCCTGGAACCTGTGGTTTCACATGAAGCCAACGTGGTGTGAAATTTTAAACCCCGAGGTCTAGCTGCAGTTGAACAGGTTAGCGAGCACCACCCTCATTGCTGTGTGTGTGAGTTGAGTTCAGTGATAGCCAGTAACACCGTCTCTTTGGAGCATGAGAAGGAATGCGACTCTATGACATCGCATGTGAACAAAGGGCCAACATTGTGTTCAAAAAGTGCTGCCTCACAAAAGGGCCCTTAGAAAGCCAGAAATGAAGCTCCCACCCCCACAAACCCATCTGTCTGCCTTGCTTCCTATTAATTAGGCTTATCCAACAACCCCTGGCAGACAGAAATAACCTCAAACGTCTCCACGCAGCACCCACAGACAGGGGGCTGGGTGATACGTTGCCATAGTTGTGCACAGTATTCCTCCATGTAATATTAACCTGAACAGTAGGGAATAGTCTCATTTACTAAACCAGTATGTACTAGACATGAAGATGAAGCCCAGAGATGAACTAACTTTCAATTACGATAAATAAATTAGAAATTAATTTGAAAATATGCAATTTCTTTCGAAGATACCTGTTGAGTATTGGCCAAACATATGTTTGCTTGATCAGCCAATCAGTTTGTTCACAGGACTGTATAAACATATGACATAAGATGAGATGTAAGACAGGATCTTAGGATCACCTATAAAACAGATTTAAAGATTTTCTTTTTTTTTTTAAAGCAACAAAACCCTGATGAATAAAAAGTGAGACTTTGACTTTTCTCACACAGGAATCACTTAAAGATTTGCTGCTGTTTTTACAGTTTGGGAAAAGATCAAAGCACCAATGCATTGACTGCAGTTACGGTAGACATCACCTTTTTTTTTTATTGTAAGGTTTCTGTNCACCAATGCATTGACTGCAGTTACGGTAGACATCACCTTTTTTTTTTATTGTAAGGTTTCTGTCGATGCAGGAGGAGAGACTGAGCCTCAGAACTGGTAGAATATCCCAACTACAGTCTCTTCCATAGTACCGTATTTTAATTTTTTTTTTAACATTAGTTGTTCATTGTTCAATTTTCAGTTTGTTTAGTCTTAAATTGCCAGTTTAAATCTTGTAGGCATTTTCTGGCAAAGTTATTCACAGTTTTGTAAGATGACAGAATTGCCAAAGAGACTTTCTAAACTAGATTCTTGGCAGAATGTAAGCTCTGCTCTTGTCTTCACTCTGAATTCCTGACATTGAATTTGTTTGTCTTTGCCAGCATCCAGTGATAAATATATATTTTGTCAATGAGATTGAAGGAAAATGCACATACAGTGTTGTGACAGAGACATTTCTTCCTCCTTTTCATTGTGGATCTAATGGAGAATTAAACATGGATCATCGACCACATAATTCTGTCATTTAAAAATAGACTAGCATCACTCCCATCTATGTGCCTTTTATGTAATTATACCTTCTCCGAAGACAGAGAGGGTATTTTTGGCAATTCTAGAGGAAAACCCACAAACATACAGTTCCATAGTCCTAAATCCACTAGATTGTTTTAGGCTTTTCTGATATGAATGATGAAAAGCATGATGGAGATAGGTGATCGCAAGTGTTGATGGATACAGTAGCTAGAGCTGACTCTGTGTTCTCCATAAAGCTTCTTGTTGTTCTGTCATCGAATCAGATGTCACAGTCTGTGTCAGATTTTGTTTTCTTCATATCAGAAGGCTGTCAGCGATGCAAAGCAATGAGTTTTGCTGTCAGTCTGAATGGAGTTTGTTTGACTAGAATAATTACATTGGATCACTGATCACGGGGCCTTCAAAGTTTGTTTGCAGGGAGAAACACTGCTCAGTGCTTGATAATGATGATTTATATTTTAATTTTTGCTGGCCTTTTGTCTCAATTACCATAAATAAAAAACGTAAAATGTTGAAAAAGTTCTAAAAGCAAAATAACAACTGATTTTACAAGGAGGGTGATTAAAGGACAGTAATTTAAGGTGCTTGCTTACAAGAAAATCAGAAGCATGTTTGAAGCTTTAACTTGACCTTGAAGGACGTGTGAGGCCTGCAGACTTGGCGCCCTCGTCCACTCAGTGGGAGATTAGAGAGGAAAAGCAGGAAAAAGAAGTGTGCTGCTCTCCTCTCTCTGTCTGTTAAGAAGCAGGTTGGATTTAATCTGTCACTAAGCTCTGTCATTCATTGCCTGTTCTCCTGCAGTATCGCCGTCCGTGGGTTTTAAAGTGACTATCTGACGACTAGAACTGCAGTCATGGTTTTTTTTGGTCAGGGCTCAGCAGAAAAAATTAATAAACCCAGTAATTCGCTCGGCTTGGTAGAGAAAGTGTGGGTTTTTGGACCTGATCCAAATGAGCCCATGGAAAACCTACCTAAATTGGTTATGCATGAATTAATTTTCAAAAAAAAAAAAGAAAAAAAAAGCCTGACTTGAACGAGACACAAGGACAGTCAGAACCGGTTGAAAAAAGCTTTCTCCTGTGGTGATAATGATGCGATCAGAGCTGATAGACAGTCCACTCAGATCCACTCAGGTGTAAGACATATTAACACACTGATGTGAGATCCATGGCAGCATGGGAACCAACCTGACCCAATTACAGTCAGCATATTTTGAACCCCTCACAACTTGGTTCCCAGATTGGATCTTGTTTCCAAGGAAACCGAGTGGACCTGTAAAGAGCTCTAACAGACAGGTTGTAGGTTTAACATATGATGGCAACAGCTGCCTGTGCTTTTAGCTTTTCCTGTACATGTGCATCTGTAGGTTTATTTTTCTCAATCTGGCTGGTGTTGTAAGCAGGGTTTAGGGTGAAAGAACAATGGCTGATTTCTTATGGTATTGCTGGTGTTGTAGCATGCCTGACTGTAGTGAACACTGTCAGTGTTAAAGGACCATACCAGCCATTTTGCATGTTTGAGCCTAATAGATTCAGTTTTCATACATGTAAGGTTACTGACAATCATTTCCAAAGAATAAAACGTATTTCAGCTTTCCTGATATTTTGCAAAATCTCTTAATCTTTCAAAATCAAATATTCAAGCAATACACCCATCTTAAAAATTGATGTTTCGCCTGCTAATAGTTACACAAAATTATGAAGTCACGGTCATGAAAAATTTTCGATAAATGCAGGTCTTCTTTTGGGACTATATTCCCTGGTGGAGACATACATTCACTCCATGCTTTTTATTGTGCTTAAATGCTAAAATTACAAAACTTTGAAAAAACCTGAATACACGTCTTGTTCATGATGATGGATTACCTATCCCAAGAACATTTCAAGTATCAACAAGTTGATTTTAATAGCGTACCAGAATGAACTGAAACCAATGGCAGTCTGGAAGGTAGGAACAACATTTTTAATTCACTGTTCCAGCAGTATGTTTTGGGAAATGATTGTCAGTAACAGTCGTTAAGTGTATGAAAATTTAATATATTAGGCTCAAACATGCATGGTATTATCCTTTAAATCCCTGGTGATATATTTACATGTTCTGCATGTGGGCACGTGTTAGCCCACTGGTAATTTCATGCAGGCTCAGTGCCAACTGTAAGCTCGTGTGTGTGAGTTCATATGACTCATGACTGTGCGTGTCATTACTTACAGTCCGAACACTTGTTTGCGTGTATAAATCAGCAGGACGGTTCTTAGATCACACCCACCCCCAGGGCAGCATGCTGTACTCTGTTATGCGTACACGCACACACATGCGTGCTAACACTGGCCACAAACAGCTTCCTCCTTCCCCCTCATGTTCTATTTGTCATCAACCAGAAACCCCTTCCTATTGGATGGGAGGTGAGCAATTGAGCAACCACCTTCTTCTCTATATGTAATGTTCTACCTCTAGCTCCTTTTCTCCCTCCTTCTCTCTCTGTTCAAACAGACAAAGACGCCGGCTGACTTTTGTCTCTCATTTGGTGAATAAAAACATTTTGTCCTAGGGTTAATTGCGCAGCAGGATTTGCACCCATATAGACCGTACTACAGAAATGGCCCGTCAAGGTCATAACAGTAAAATCCCATATATCTTCTGTCTCCACTCGACAGACATTGGCGATCTGTGCCAGTATACACTTATGAACGTGTGAATGCTTTCACTCAAGATAGATTTCTGGTTCCAATTATGAAACAAAGGTGAAATGTTTGACTCTATTCTCTCGATGCCATGCATGTGTTTGTAATGTTTTAGACAGTAACTATACCTTATGTTTGTTGAAAACATTGCTCTTACAACCTGTTACCTAAGTTAAGGCATGAAAACGCCCCAGGAGTTGCACAAACAAAGGAAAAGACTCTTGCTGTCGTGTCTCAGTGAAACCAGCAGTGAATCATTAGCAGCACAGTGCTGGAAGGGGTCAGAACTTTTTGTGAGACTCCCCTCCTGGCGTGCAGTTACACTTAGACTTTGAGCAAATACTGTATATCCTAATCTCAACAACAGCCAGCATATCCATCATCAGCGGGGAACTCTGTCAACATGCATGCCAACACTGGCACTGTCAAAGTGACCTTGAGCATGACTTCAATCACTTCTGTCATTGTTAGCTGCACAAGATAATGTCAGCTACATCTGTCCAATGGGAAGAGACCATGTAAATGCTGTGTTGCTGATCTGCCTTCAGACCATGTTGTGAAGAGCACAAGAAAGAAAACTTAACAGTTGGAAACTTTAAAACTAAAATCTTTTTTTTTTTTTTTTTTTTTTTTCTGGCATTGCTGCACAGTGAGTTGAATTGGAGGTCACTATATCCCAGGCTGTTTGAAAATGTGATCTAGCTTCAATTAGGG
This sequence comes from Lucifuga dentata, assembly GCA_014773175.1. Lineage (NCBI taxonomy): Eukaryota > Metazoa > Chordata > Actinopteri > Ophidiiformes > Bythitidae > Lucifuga > Lucifuga dentata. The sequence continues at coordinate 115,253 of VXCM01001814.1, forward strand.
CATCAGAGAGGTAACGGAAGGGTGGGAGAGATGGGGTGTGTGGTGGTGGTAGAAAGAAAGACAGAAAAGAGAGACAGAAAGGCACCTATCTGGCTGTGGTTTATTTTTGTTTTTCTTCTGCGCAAAGCGTAACATAATCCAGAAACAGTGCTTGAAAGCATTGAGAAGTACGTCCACAAGTCTTTGCTGTATCATATCTATCCTCCACACTCTGCATAAAGCTGTATAACATGGAGAATCATGGTATTAAGAACATAGAAAAATGAAAGGGGGACTGAGATGATGGTTAAAATGGAGAGAGAAAGAAAGCATGAATATGAGTGTGTGGGTGATCATAAAAAAACTTTTGCTTTGACCTCTCATGTATGATGAAAAAGCTGTTTAACAAAAGGGCATCTGCAACATTAGGAGCAGTTCCATTTCTGAATGACATATCAACCATTTAGAACAAAACATTTGCCAGAACAAAATTTCAGAACAGATTTTCATAGATTTAACAGAAGCTTCAAGATCTGATTGATTTTTTTTTTTTTTGATTTTTTTGATTTTTTTATTTTTTTTTTTAATGACTGTATCGCATTTCATATGCATCATGATTTATTTTTGCCTTTCTTGGCACACAGGTATCCCTCTTATTCTGTTTAAAGCTGGGTTATGCAGACACTCAATTTTTGAAATGACACGGGTGCCGTTTGTGTGACATAAATGCACCTTCATCACCGATTGGCCAAGCGAAGAGATGCAGAGGAAGGTGAAGTAGGTATGGAGGAAATGAGAGAGAGAGGGACAGAAAACACATAACTTTTTCAACTTGCAGCCAGTGAAAATAACAGAAAATTCACCTTTTCCTGAATCTACAATTCTCTCCCTTTTTTTTTTTTTTTTTTTTTTTTTTTGCTTTTGGGGGCAGCTTTGTCCTACAATGCCATCAAAAGTGCATGGCCTTCGTGCATGGTCATCATAAAGACGCAAGAACCATGAATGCCAGGATAGGTCCAGTTTGGAGCCGTCCACGTCCGCATTGTGTCAAGCAGAAACCAGCCTTTAGCGTCCTCTCTATGAACTCTCAGACTGGATGTACATTTTAGATTAGACTTTGAGGAAATTTCCAGACATTTGTTTAAAGCATTAAGCTATTGACAAGGCGTGTGCCTCTTCCATCTCCCTCTGAATCTTTTTTTTATCCCTCCCATCACTTTGCCAGATCTTAGGCAAACAGGATACAAACATAAAGCTGTTAAAAGCCCTTTAGCTCTTTGATTTGAGAGTGCTCATCCTTGCACTTAGCTTGTCTGGTCATCTCTGCCCATGTGTTTTATTACGCTACTATCATTACCTTTTAAAAAAAACATCCAGAAATGCACTTTGAGAAAAAGGTGGGCATTGAAGGTCAGCACTGCCCAGATGCTGGTCTGGAACTTGTGACACTTTGAAAGGGATTTGTAGGCTGACCTTTATAGGTCATCTTGCTGTTTCAGGACAGTCTTCATCTTTTGGCCTCTCCTGCTGCATTGCCTGTCTTGATACAACTTATATCACAAGCCTCACCGAGCAACATAATCATCTACCCATCACCGATAGAGATTTGTGTCTGTCTGGTAATATGAGATTTCCTGTCGCAGGCTCTCTGCACAGAAAGTAACTTGTGCAGGTGTTGACACAACACTGTAAATACTGGAGTATCAAGTCCTGTTTGTACTCAATACTCGATATTCAAATGGGTCACTGCTGTGTTTTCTTTGATTTTAGTCCAATACAGCTGGCTGTTTGTGGTCTGATTCAGCGATGGCCTGTCAAAAGTAGGCAACACAGTAACTCTATATGTAAACTGAAAGACAAACTTCATTACTGAAAAGTGTAGATGTGTGTTCAATTAAATAAATTCTTGCAGTGTGCCAACTTTATAGACACATACCGCCATTATACTGACAGACACATCATGGAAATGTGATGTTCCTGGTTCGTTTCCAGTCAGGACCTTTGTTCCTCATCATCCCCATTTTTATTAAGCTGAACTCATGTCCTCAGGACTAATGTGTATAAATTTGAAGAAAAACTTGTTAAAATGCCAAATTTGAAAGGTTTTTGATGCTACTTATTGCCAGGATTGATACCCAGGCCTGGCACACACACCCAGTTGGTGTGTGTTACTTGGCTGCGGCTCAGGTTGTGTTGACAGCAAAGGAGATGGGGTTTCCCCAGAGGGGAGCAGCAATCAGGGAGTATAAACGGCGGCTTCTCACTGGTTCTGATGGAGAACACTTCCTTCTTTCTCTTTTCTCATATGCACCATGCATCAGGTCTCTGCTGGCCTAGCCTAGATTGCCTGAAGCTCCTCTTCCTTCCTTGATTTCGTTATGCTAGCAGGTTGGCAGACAGATGTTTTAGACATGTGGTGCGGAGTGCTTACGCCATTAAATGGTGGACTGTACCCTGTTCAGATGTCATTTGGACAAGGCTTTGTTTTGCTGCATGTGGGTCTCAGCATCTCTGACACAAAAACACACAGTTTCTCACATCCAAGACAATGGCTCTTTGGTTTGACATGAATGACCTGGTCCACTCTGGGTCTGTGACAGCTCTTTGAAGATGCGCCATAGAAACAATAGAGGGGTGAAAAGGTGATTGCCGATGAGCTTTTTTGTCATTATGAGGCAAAAATTCCAGTAGTTGCTGGATTGTACCAGTAATCAGTGATTGTGCATGGGCTGATTCAAGGTGATGAGAAATCAGAGTAATCTAACCAGATTTAATGAGGAGCGACAGGGCTTGAGTTTTTTGTCTTACGGTTATGTTGATGTAAAAATGAAATAAACTCTGCTCAAATTGAAGCTGCTGTTGAATGCATAAAATAGCTGGATATTTGCAGTGTTCACTGCGACTTGGGATCAGATGGGGGAGCTTGCAGATCGCAGGTTAATGATGAGACTAGAGGGATTATTGTATGTTTTTTTTTTTTTTTTTNTTTTTTTTTTTTTTTTAGTCCCTATTTATGCAGGTTACAAACATAGCCCTACAGAGAGAGGATCAAATGAGGAAACACATCAATAATTAGTTCTTGCTGCGGCAGTTTTTGAGTTTATTCTGAAAGACAGCACGACAGAGAGGATCAAATGTTCATGGAATATTTGGTTCGGACAACTTGTGTAGGACCTGTAGCTGTCTCACTGTTTCTACACCCATTTTCTGACATGCAGAGATAGATTTTTGTTTTTTTAGGTAATTCTCTCTATTCTCAAATGTGTCTCTTTCTTGGGGGCTTATCCATTGACAGACATAATCATTTGTAAATGAACCACAAAATTGCGACAAGGCCCAAGGCCAGGAGAATAGTTGTCTAGCAGATCAGTGAAGGTAGCACCACCAGCTCCATGCTGATCGGCTTCACACATGTACAAGCATCATAAAACAGTATTTTGTCATTGTTTGTTTTCACATTTTCTTTTCAAACCACACACATGAATAATCAAACAGTGCATGTAGGTGTATTCAAAACCATCTGGCTCTTCAGGGTAAAAATGTCATTGCAAGATTATCATACCAAAATATAGTATTGAAAAATGTTCCCAATGAAACTTAACTGACATATTTCATGCACAGGGAGAGAGAGAGATGACCCTCAGTCCCAGCCGACAACTCAAGAAACCCAGGGGTGTTTCTCTATGAGCCTCTACCTCATCCCACGACACACCGTGTTTGGATAGGATCAGAGTTCATGCACTCAAAATATGATTATTCCGGTTTTGAATAACCTGGATTGGGAACTAGGTCAGAGTTATGACGACAAATTATGTTACATGCCATAAGAGCTCATGCTGGGGCGTCCATGTTTTGTGTAAGATGTGTTGGATAGAATTCTCTTCCTTTTGTTGGAAAATGTTAAGCTCAAGCCTCCGTGATACTAATAAAATGCTAAAAATTAATTCACAAAAAAAAAAGAAGAAAATAACACATTTTTTTGAAGTGAGATAAGAAAGGCCAAGAGCATTATCAGGTGCAAAATATATGTGAAAAAATATATATAAAAAATGAAAATGACAAAGACTATACAAATAGCATAATAATGGAATGAGTAAGTGGGAGAGACTCATTAGAGACTCTTAGTTTTGGTGTTTTGTAGTAAATGATAATGGTTGCATCGTGGACCAATTTGATCCTGCATTTATCATGAGTTCAGACAGAATGGGGTTTGCAGGGAACGTCACTTAAAATTTATATTTGCAGCAAGCCTCATGAATAATGGAAAGAAATGATGGAGAAATTACAAATGGGTCAAGATGAGAAGCAATGATCCTCTCAGCATTAAAATCTTTCTATTTTTGACATGCAACTCCCATTTATTTTGTAATTTCTCATCATATCCCTAAGATATTGTGCACGTTATCTTAGGGATCATTACTTCACTTTTGGGCACAAAAGTGAAGTAATGAGTAGCATGAAGGTAATTTAAAGCACCGACACCCCTCAACAGGATTGCTCATTGGCCAACATCGGACGATTTGCAGTAGCACTGGTTGCTTCACAGGTTTTTGTGTATCTGCGTGGGTAAGCAGCAGATGAAGTGTGTGATGCTCAAACCATCCCAGGTTAATTATAAACCTGTATGATGTCAGACGTGTGAATGTTGTTACAGATGAGTTTTTGTTAGGTTGAGTGACTCCTGTTGGCTCATCTATGACTGACCTCACTGAGGGGGTGCACTGTTACGCCTCCCACCCCGTCAATCTGGTGCTATTACGTGTGTTTTTTGATTATTAGTGCCTTTTGTATTGATATGTTTCATCAAACTGAGTGTACAAGGATTTTGACATTTTTGTGGATTCACAGGCAATAATGCTTCCATCAAAAACAGTTTTGAGAACTGACAAACTTAGTGATCAGAAAACATGAGCCAGGCTTTAGTTTGGAGCTGGAGGCTATTTGGATGGTATGGTCCTTTAACAATAGCCTCCAGCTCCANCTTTAGTTTGGAGCTGGAGGCTATTTGGATGGTATGGTCCTTTAACAATAGCCTCCAGCTCCAAACTAAAGCCTGGCTCATGTTTTCTGACCGCTAAGTTTGTCAGTTCTCAAAACTCAAGGACCATACATCCACTTTTCATGTTTGAGCCTAATGTATTCAATTTTCATACATGTAAGGTTACTGACAACCATTCCCCAAAGGATAAAACCGTATTTCAGCTTTCCTGATATTTTCCACAATCTCTTCATCTTTCAAAATCAAATATTTAAGCGACACACCCACCTTAAAAATTGATGTTTCGCCTGCTAATAATTACGCAGCCTTATGAGGTCATGGTCTTTTAAATTTTTCGATAAACTCAGGTCTTCTTTTGGGACTATATTCTCCAGTGGAGACATACATTCACTCCACGCTTTTTATTGTACTTATACGCTAAAATTACAAAACTTCGAAAAAAAAAAACCTGAATATACAATATATATAGTATATCTATAGTGTACCTATATATAGGTAATCCATTAACGCCTTGTTGGCGATGATGGATTACCTATCCCAAGAACGTTTTCAGGTATCAGCAAGTTTATTTTAATAGCGTAGCAGAATGGATTGAAACTAATGGTCCAGTATTATGCTTTGGGAAATGATTGTCAGTAACGTTACATATATGAAAATTGAATATATTAGGCTCAAACATGCAAAATGAATGGTATGGTCCTTTAATATCTCTCCTTGCTATATTTGTGTGTTTTATTTTAATACTCCCATTCTGCTGTCTTTCCAAGTAGATCTTATTTAAAAAAGGCTGCATGCCACCACTGTGTCACTGAAGATTCAAGTTTCCTTCGCACAAATGCAGTCCTACCTGTAACTAAATCCACCTTCGCTGCATTGTTTTTGCTACTGCATCTGAAGTTAATATTTTGCACTGCGTGCATCAGGGTACAGCCCTGTACAAGCAGCGAGATGCAGGCACTTCTGATTTAAGCCGTGTGTGTTATTCCTGCAAATTATGAAGTCGAGATTCTGATTGGGGCCAAGAAGAAACACCATGAGGAGACTGTATGATCTCATGGGTCTTCAGATAACAGAAAGGCAAGAATCTAAGTGCACACAGGTAGGGATGAACATTCATGTAGTGTGATATTCATACCAAAAAAAAAAAGAAAATTATCTTTTCTGCCTTTTTCAGAATGGCAAAAGTCATCACTAGAAACTGTGAAACTAACAACCTGACAGGAAGAAATCCTAACACATGTTTGAATTTTGTTGCATGGAAAATCTGGGTTAATTGAGCTTGAGTCGATAATTGAGTCGCATATTTAATGGCTGTAGACATGATGCAACAACCGGGAGAGCATTTTGCAGAAGCACTGTTGCCTAACTATGGTCTTAAAGGACCATATCGGCCATTTTGCATGTTTGAGCCTAATATATTCAATTTTCATTCATGTTATGTTACTGACAATCATTTCCCAAAGGATAAAACTGTATTTCAGCTTTCCTGATATTTGCAAAATCTCTTAATCTTTCAAAATCAAATATTCAAGCGATACACCCACCTTAAAAATCAATGTTTTGCCTGCTAATAGCCTTATGAAGTCACGGTCATTTAAAATTTTTCGATAAATGCAGATCTTCTTGTGGGACTATATTCCCCCAGTAGAGACATACATTTTTCCTGTGTTTTTCTGCAGTGGATCAGTCAGCTGGACTGATGTCCCGCCTACAAGTGAATCTGATTGGACACTCTGCTCCGTGAAGCACGCTACAACATTTTATCTCTGAGAGACACAAAGTTGAAAGATAATGCTAAAACCATGAAGTGTGTTGTTCCTGGATGCGAAAATCCTTACAGCCATTATGAGTTGGAACAACTGCATTTTCATCCTTTTCCTACTAACTTCGAACAGTGCAGCCTATGGCTAACTGCTATCCAACATCCAGAGTATGGTGTCGGCACACTGGCGGCCTTAAACGCTAAAATTATGTAACTTTGAAAAAAATTGAATACACGTCTTGTTCGCGATGATGGATTACCTATCCCAAGAACGTTTCAGGTATCATCAAGTTGATTTTAATAGCGTACCAGAATGAACTGAAACTAATGGCAGTCTGGATGGTAAGAAAAACATTTTTAAATTCATTGTTCCAGTAGTATGCTTTGGGAAATGATTGTCAGTAAAGTTATGTGTATGAAAATTGAATATATTAGGCTCAAACATGCAAAATCACTGGGTATGGTCCTTTAAGATCCATTCTACTGCTTTTAGTAGTTTTAATGTTCCCAAAAAGTGTCACTGTAAACTTTTGCAAACAGCTGTGGGTTTGGAACTATCGCTGTTTCGCCGTGGTTAAAAGCATGGCTTGCAATGACTTACTAGTTTGCTATTAATTATTAAACTCATCCAGATAGTCAAGTAATGAGAAATGACAGTGATCCATTCGGGATTCGAGGAAGAGAGGTAGTGTTTTTAATGGGCAGACAGAGAGGCGGTGCTGTCTGTGCTCTCCTGTGCTGTTGGTTATTTCTCACACACACTCAATTGATTGTGCTCAAAATATATATTTTAAAAACATCTTAAAAGGGTCATCCATTTTTTGCCTAATATTGCAAAATGCTACTTTGATTAGACCATACAGCAAAGCTATGATGGGTCAATGTGATCTGCTGGGCTGAAAATCCTGACATCCTTTCTTTTGTAGTTCATTTATTAGATGATGCAGTTAGTACGTTCAGACATTTTTCTTTTTTAAAATGGCGCCACAGCCTTTGCTGTCCCCGATGGTCTAAAGTTTTACGCCGTAAAAGTGTATTACATTAGTGGAAGCAGTCAACAGGTCATCAGGACAGGCCTTCCTCCGCGGTAAATGGTGTTGGAAAACCATACAGTATCAGATCTCATCACGTTTGCTATTGCATCTGTGCCTGTTTGTTTTGTCTTTCTCCTGCCCGGAGGGGTTTCTGTTATTTCACCAGGCCCAGACGTTGCCCTTGCCCCGTGATGCAGATCCCATGGTGTGCAGCCAGTATGTTGACTGTGTTTACCCAGAGAGCCCCTGACCTGTGCTGAAACAAAAGCCCCCCCCCGGAAGCAGAGCCCACGCTGGTTATGGCAGGGGCCAGGATTTAGATTTCCTGGTATTTATGGCAATTACGATATCGCTGTATAGCAACACAGAGGTTATCAAGCAGATGGAACGTAAGGCCAGGCTTGTGTAGTCAGACACCCATCTGCAGTCAAATCTGTCACACTTACCTGTTAGTCACGAGCATGTGCATTTATTAAGCATGACTTTTTAAATAATTCTCTCTTTCCAACAAAAGAGCTGAATGTGGGATCTTTCGCTTCATCTGAAATCGCTGTTTTTTTGCGTTTTTACCACTTAATGTGCCAAGTGCTTAGCTAAACATACTGTGCAGTGAAAGAGCAAAGTGCATGAAACAGGTTTAATCTGTGTTTTGCACATGTGCTTGCATAAGTTTTCTATCTTAAAGGAGCATACCGGTGATTTAGCATGTTTGAGCATAATGTATACAACCCGTGCATGCATGACATTACTGCCAACAATTTTCCAAAGCATGCTACTGCATTGGTAGACTTTAGAATTCTTTTTCCTACCCTCCAGACTGCCATTTGTATCAGTTGATTCTTGTACATTATTAAAATCAAGTTACAGACATTCGAAACCTGCTTGAGATATGAAATTCATCACAGCAAACGCAAAGTCTATGAAATTTTTTATTGAAGTAACTTAATTTAACCAATACAACATGAAAATACTTGGAAGACAATGCAAGTCTCCACCCAGGAATATAGTCACAGGAGAATTTACCAAGAAATTAAGACAACCATGCCTTCTGTGATCAAGTGTCAGCATTAGCAGGTGAAACATTGAATTTTAAGGTGGGTGTATCACCTTAACATTTAATTTTGAAAGATTAGGGGATCTGGCAGAACTAAAATACCGTTTTATGTTTTGGAAAATGATTGTCATGTATGTGGCTTAAACATGCAAAATCACTGGTACACTCCTTTAATGCGCTGCTGAACAGGATGGTTAGATCATCCACACTCATCAGCACGGGCTTCCTTAGTGGGACTGCCTGCCCCCCCCCCCCCCCNCCCCCCCCCACAGTTTCCCCACATTTATTCTGTTCTGTTATTCTAAGCAGATTTTGTTCACTATTTTTTTCACTTTGAATATCAAAGTGCCTGTAATCCTGTTTAGCTGGAGAACGTATACTCACACAGACACACACACACACACACAGATGAGTAGAAGGATGGAAGTCTTGGTGAGCAACGTATTGAGTTAACATGCATTATTCACATGTCGTTTGCCTCGCAATCAGTCAGCATCCATAATGTAAAGGAGTTCAGTCGGAGCACTGCAAGGTTCAAGGCCAAAGGAAGGTGAGGTACCGCAAATGGCACGGAGGTAAAAAGGAGACGCGAGTCTTTTTTTTTAAGATCCACAGGTTTTTGGTTGACAAAACATTGTTTTCAAAGCTGGGTGCTCTAAATTTTACATAAATCACATTAAATGAACTCCGCATAATGATTTTTCCACAATAGCTGTCAGTGTTCCTGAGTAACAGATGTCGACATACTACGAAGTACTGCATTAATGTACTAATACAGGGGTAGAGTATAGATGTTTCCATTAGTGGTCCTCGTGCTGTTCTTTCTGACCGTCAGTGAGTTTGTGCCTCTGTGAGAAACTACTAATTGACTAATTTCTGTGTAGTCATTAACTTAAATTGTCCCATCACACACACACACACACACTACCACATTTATAAATACGCTAAGGTACAGCCGAACTCAGTGGAGGGTTTGGATCACCCCAGGCCCCCTAAATAGTATACCTTGTATATTATTGCTTATTTAAATAGATTTAAGTATTAGACTGAAATAGATATTGCATTATTCCACAGTGCTTTTGGAAATAAGCTAGAAAGTTTGGGTAGTAGAAGTTGCTGTTCATTCTCAACATTTTAATGATTACATAGTCCTTGTTTTGTTTTTTATTTTTTTTTAATAATCTTTCACTTGGAAGCTTTTTTAGCTTTCATTTGGCTTAAAGACTTTTCTGGTGCCCAGACCTGATGTGAGCCACAGGTCGTAACCATCTTGGGTCAGAGGGTCCAGAGTTTAGCTTCAGTTTGTATGCTGCAATTCAGTGGCCCAGCCCATGGAACAGTCAACAATTAAACATTAAAACAGAGCGAGGAGAGAGGGAGACAGAGGGAAAAATGAAAAGAAGTGAAAAGGTTCATTACATTGTGCCTATTAGCACTTGGACCAAAAAGAGGCAAAGGAAGACGAGATAGAGGAGAAAATAAATGAGACCTTGAAAGACTAGTTTTCCTCAGTATTCTACACACACACAAACACACAAACACACCTGTCATTCTTTGCTGCTTCATAACACACCCCCACACTCATGTGGCAGTGCTGCAGAAGGAAAATAATAGTGAGGAAAAAGAAGTGAATGAGGAGAAGAGAGAGAGGAACAGATTAGGCTGGATTCATACAGAGGTGATAATGACCTGACAAAAGCTGGAACACTGTATCAGCAACAGTATCAACAGGTAACGGCAGGTACATTTGTGATGCTTCATTTCTTTCCACGGTCCACAGACATGCAGGCTCAATGAATTAGAAACTTTAGACTTCCTGCAGCAGTCACGTTTGACGTTCCAGGTGGACTTTTGGTTTTCGTCCTGTCTGGAGGGATTTCAAAGCTCAGGCATGCATTGTTGCTATGCAGCACGACCCAAGAGGCGGCTCGGCCGTTGTTGAAATGAGAGAAAGCAAGACAGAATCCAGGAAAAGTTTTGATGCTGGTTCTTTTGTGATGACTCAAAGCTCTGATTGGACACCTACTCTGTTCTGTGTGAGGTATTGAAGGTCCTGTAAATTATTTGAGTTGAATGAATAGACTCCCACACAACCCCGTGGTCTCTCTCTCTCTCTCTCTCTCTCTCTCTCTCGCACACATTCACAAACAGGATGTGCTTTGAGTTGTATCATTTGCAAGATTTTGTAAAGGTCGCTCTTTTGCTTCATATTTCATCTCTAATTTTAAAAATGTTTTGATGAACTGGTTTGGCACTCAAGGACAATTATTATTATTTTTTTTTCCCCACTCGTTCTGCTCCTTTTATCAACTCTCAAAAGCTTTTCATCCTCTTCGTCAAAGAACATCTGCGAATCCAATACGGCCATATAAAAGTGAACATGCTTGCTCTCCTTTTTTTTTGGATTCCATTTGAACGCACACCTCCATTAGCATGCTCGCCTGGAATATTTTTCCTTTTTTTATGGCAGAAATAAGTCACCCATTTATACAGCAGTACACGAATTATGATGCAGACCCTAACACAATAACAGAGAGATAAATCATTGATAATGTATCTCGTTTCATTAATTATGGTCAGTTCAAGGCCCCAGCAAGAATGAATGGTTAAATCTCACCACCTCCCACCCGTTATGGAGAACCGGGACGGACTGTTGCACCTTGTGTGAACCTTGTGNTCACCACCTCCCACCCGTTATGGAGAACCGGGACGGACTGTTGCACCTTGTGTGAACCTTGTGGCATTGTTACCAGTTGATAAAAGCCGCATTGTCTCATGATTGTTTTTCAAGCCACAATAAACTCAAAAGTGTTCAGCTGGGCTCCTTTCTTGGAGACAGTTCTGTCTTTTCTTTTTTATTATCGCTCTTATCTCTTTTGTGTGTTGTGTGTTTTGTTTTCTGTGAAACATTGTCTCAAACCCGTTTTTATAAAAGCACCCTGCACACACAAAGTTGACACGACATAGAAGACAGTCAAAGGTTTCTTCGTATTGTTGAGCATTTTCCAGTGTCATCAGCCTGGTGATCATTGCTGAGGATGGAGAGATGGCTGACATGAGTCTATTTATGGAATTGCCAAAGTTTCCATTTTCTCTACATTAACCGCTTGCTGAATTCTGACCGGTAACATGATTGTGTTCGTCTCTGTCTACAAGTTGAGTCCTGATCTCTCTACTTCCCCAGCAGATCCAGTTTGCCGACCAGAAGCAAGAGTTCAACAAGCGTCCCTCCAAGATCGGCCGGCGCTCGCTGTCCCGCTCCATTTCCCAGTCTTCCACAGACAGCTACAGCTCAGGTACACGACATACACACATACACACACTCGCTTATTCGCTCAGGCTTTTGTATTATCACCCTTTCAGGCTCTCTCACACATCTTCAAAGCCTGAACAGACAGCTATGCACAAGTAATTTCTCTCCTGCTTGCACAAATACACAACACTTCTGCAGCCTGCTATTTATCAGGTGCGCCGATCAATAACCTGCATCTTTATGTGGCGTTTAGGGGCAAAGTATTGAGTGTGGTGGAAACTGTAGGTAAGAAAGACCCACATCGGCCATCCCATTTGTGATTACATTGGTTGCAGATAGTGTTAAAGGACCATACTAGTGATTTTGCATGTTTAATCCCAAAAAATAGTGCACACATACTTGTTACACTGCTAACAACCATGTTATAAGACATATAACCGCATTTTAGTTTTTATGTTACTTTGCCAAATCCCCCAATCTTTCAAAAATCAAATGTTCAGGTAATAAAACCACCTTAAAATTCAATGTTTCGCCTGCTAACATGTACGTCTGAATGTAGAAGGGACGGTTGTTTTTAATTTCTCAGTAAAAGCCATCTTCTCCTGGGACTATATTCCCTGGTGGAGGCATACATTTTCTTCCATGTAGCTTGTTTCTTCAACGAAAAAATTTAATTGACATTGTGATGGATTCACATAGTGAGAGACTCATCTCAAGTACATTTCAAGTCTGTACAAGTTGATTTTAAAAGTGTACTGGAATGAACTGAAACCAATGGCACTCTGGAAAGTAGGAAAAACAATTCTAGTATTTACAGCTCCTGTAGTGTGTTCTTGGAAATGGTTGTCAGTAATGTCAGATGTATGCAGATTGTAGACGTTGGATTCAAACATGCTAAACCACAGGTATGGTACTTTAAGATATAAGTGTAAAATAAGAGAATTTTGAATAGTCTATTTCATCTCATCTATCATGAACAAACTTTGACACTCAGAGCAACCCTGAGCTTCTACCGGATCAGTTTGATGGTAAAGTGCCTTGCTTAAGGGCATCTCTTGTTCTGTCTCAACATGAGACTCTTCTGTCTTCCGCTTGTCTCCTCTCCTGTCATCACCGCTGGAAAATGTTTATATAAGAAGCTTCAATTTTGAGTGCTGTTTGTGTCCATGAGACGTGTCAGGGTCATTCAGAGAGCATCGCACTTTATATGGCGCCATTAATCCGTGTCAGCTCCTGCTTAAATGACCTCACTATTAATGGCTGACGGACAGATGGATGGCAGAATGACATATGGACTTTGTGTATTTTTGGAAAGACGATCAGGAGCTCTCAGGACAGTCGAGTAAAAAAGGCTCTAAACTCTCTAATTTTTTAGGGACTTCCTGCTGCATTTTGCAGGCCACAAGTCCTATGATCAGCTGACCAGTGGACCTTGTAGGGAGTTTTTTGTCCTCAGATTTTGAAGCTAGCAATTTAGGGAACTGCTCACACATTGTGAATTTCTTAAAAAAGTTTACAATTGCTTAAAGAAATTTACAAAAACACATCATAGCAAAATTGTACTCACATTTGAACCCCCTTTTTTTCACAATCCATGACCTGACTCGAGCTTTATTAAGGTTTCCCTGCTCTTTTAATTTTTATCCTCCCGTTCTTTTACATGTTTCCTAAATAAATTACTAAATTAGTCTACCTCCCAGGACCCCGATTCTATATGATTCTCATCAGCAACTAACATTGAATGAAAATGCTGTCAGTGCTGCCAATAAAATATTTTTTTAGAAAACTGTATAACCCTACACTCTACCTTTTGAGCCCTCTATTTTGCCTGTCCATCTCTGTCCTCTCATTCCATGATTCCCCCTCTTTTCCCATAATTCCCTCCACTGAGTGGTTCTTATTTCTCTGAAAGCTCCCACAGTGCAGAGGACACGCCGAAGAGAACACACGTAACAGATCGCTTTGATGTAGAATTATCTTTAGCAGGATTCTTCTTAAGCAGGTGGTCCACGTCTTTAAAAGCACAGCAGTTAAATTTATTAATCCTTAATACTTATTACTGCTGTGATTGCTGGTGTTGCGGATGGTTGCTATGGTGTTGTGGGTGGTTGTTCACAGTTGTAACCAGGGTGGATGCTGTGGGGCTTTGGAAGGTTGTTATGATGTTTTAGCTGGTGGCTAGAGTGGTTGCTAAGGTGTTTTGGGTGGTTGCTAGGGTGGTCCCTATGGTCTTTGGGGTGGTTGCCGTAGTGTTATGGATGGATGGTTGCTATGATTTTTTGGGTGGTTGCTGTCATGATTGCTGTGGTGTTTTGGGCAGTTGCTTGTGCAGTTTCTATGGTCTTCTAGATGGTTGCGAGTATGGCTTTCACATGATGGCTGGGAGGGTTAGGGTGGTTGCTGTGATGTTCTGATTGGACACTAGAGGCTGTTGCTGAGGTGTGATGGGTACCAGTGTGTTCACTGTAGTCTTTGGGGTGGTTGCCATAGTGTTCTGATTGGTTGCTGTGGTTTTCTGGGTGGTTGCTATGGCAGTTGCTATTGTGTGTTGGGTGGTTGCTTGGGCCTTACTATGGTGTTCTAGATGGTTGCTAGGTTGGTTGCTATGGTTTTCTGGGTGGTTGCTATGGTATTGCTATGTTTTAGGTGGTTTCTTGGGACTTGCTATGGTATTATGGGTGGTTGCTGTGGTATTTGGCCTCTATAAAATTTTGTTGAGCTCTCTCATATTTCATTTCTCCATAAAACTGTATTTTGGGAGAAATTAACATTAAAGAAACATTGTGGGAGTCAGCAATATGCAGAAAAGACAAACACATTACATTTTCTTCTAAAAATGTAGGCATGTCTTGTTAAATGTGTTGCTGTGGCTGTGTGGAGTGATTATGGTCAGGATTTACTCTGGGGGAAGTGGAATGTAATAATGGAGAATCTGTAATAATAACAGTATCAGTCAATACAAAGACATAAATAAGCACTAGGTTTGAATCATATATTTATCACTTAGAGAGATCTAAATTCTTGGTTTTGATTTCTGCTTTTCCCCCTTTATCTGGCTTTGTCCCAGCATACTTTGCAAGTATCAGTACATCTACCCTCATGACCACAAAATCTCCTTCTCTGACATTCTCACCCTCTTTCTGCCACTACAAATGGAGACTTCAAAAGAAGATTGTTCCTAACAGTAGACTCATGGATTATTACATTTTCACTGGGTAAGCCTTTCCTGTACTGGCACGGCACGTCCTGCTCATTAGCTTCTAAAGTGTTACAGTAGAGGCATGCTGGCAGAGTACAAGGTCTTATCTGATACTGATCCAAGAAAACTTAAAGGAACATACTGGCAATCGTGCATGTTTGATCCCAATATGTACAATCCACATACATGTTGTGTTACTGACAACCATTTCCCAAAATATACTACTTGAGCTGCAAATCGTAGATTTTTTTCAACTGCCATTGGTTTCAATTCATTCCAATATTAAAATCAAACTATAAAGACTTGAAATAAGCTTGAGATACTTAATCCATCACAGTGAATAACATGTTCTGGGTTTTTTTGTCGAAGTGGCTTTTTTTAAACAATCCAGCATGAAGCTGCACAGAAGATGTATTTCTCCACCAGGAAATATAGTCCAAGCAGAACATGGCTTTTATCGAGACATTAAAAATGATCATGCTTTCATAATCGAGTGTAATTATTAGCAGTAGAAACATTTGATTTCGAAAAATTAGGAGATTTTGTAAAATAACAGGAAAACTAAAATATGGTTTTATGTTTTGGGAAATAGTTGCTAGCAATGTAACGTGTATGCGAATTGTATATATTGGGCTCAAACATGCCAAATGGCTGGTATGGTCCTTTAAACAGGGTGGTGGAAGAGATGTCAGCTTCAAGTACATGTTCTACACAAACGGAATCATATCTGCTTAGTGAGCAAGTTTGTGGTAAAGGAAGCACACAATACTAGTGTGTGCATGTGTGTGTGAATGTATTGTATGCTGTGAGCAATAGTTTTTTACAGCTATAGGTATTCTGATAACTCTCTGTGAAGTGTTGGCTTTTTGCGTGTAGTTGTGTGCATATGTTATCACGTGTTTGTACAGTGGCATGTTGTGTTTACTCCGTGCTCCGTGCCATAGCAGGAAGAAGCAATGATTGCTCACGGAGGAAAAGGTTTGCAGATCACGTGAATTTGTCCTGTGAGAAATCCAGGCTTCTTCATACCTAATCCCATAACATGACTTTCTGACAATAGTGTATATGAAACTCTGTAGTGATAAACGCCTCTGTGTGTGTGTGTGTGTGTGTTTCTAGCGGCATCGTACACGGACAGCTCAGACGATGAGACGTCTCCCCGGGACAAACAGCAGAAGAACTCCAAGGGCAACGGAGACTTCTGCATCAAAAACATCAAACAGGCCGACTTTGGACGCAGAGAGATTGAGATCGCAGAACAAGGTGTGTGCGATTGTGGTTATGCTTCTCTGTAAGAGGTGTGTGTTGACGTGTTGACATCTGGGTGTCCACTATAAATCACAGCAATGTAATAACTCCACACATGAGCAAATAATATTACGAGCCAGTCCATAATTAGTTCACCAAACACACACAGAGCCTCAGCTGAACCCTGCAGACTCCGTTCTCTGTCACACACACACACACTGTACAGCTGAATGAATCAGTAGATTAGTTATTAAGTATTTGGAGGATAAAATTATGGGAATTTCCCTAGAAAACCACTTTATTTGTAAAAACCAAATTTGTCTGCTTCTGTGTTCCCTCTTCCTCCAGAGATGCCGGCCCTGATGGCTCTAAGGAAACGAGCCCAGGGGGAAAAACCCCTCGCTGGTGCCAAGGTGGTGGGCTGCACCCACATCACCGCCCAGACTGCTGTGAGTGCAAACACACAAACATTACACCCAACACACACTCAGCCTAAACGCAGTGTTACTCCAGCAGCTCCTCTCCTCAGGTGCTGATGGAGACTCTGTCAGCTTTGGGGGCTCAGTGCAGATGGGCAGCGTGCAACATCTACTCCACCCAGAATGAAGTGGCCGCCGCCCTGGCAGAGGGTGGTAAGACTGTGTGTGTGTGTGTGTGCGCATCTCTATCTGATTCACCATACCTTTTTTTCTGTATACAAAACACTTCCTGTGTCTTTCTAGGTTTCAGTGTATTTGCATGGAAGGGGGAGTCGGAGGATGACTTCTGGTGGTGCATCGATCGCTGTGTCAACGTAGAGGGCTGGCAGCCCAACATGGTAAACAAGCTTAGAAAAGCATGGAAACCAATTTTTACCATCCTACAGTCACAGTGGGTGGAACACACTGGAACCTGCTATTTTTACTATTTACCAGACGACTAAATCTTTTTGAATAAACCGGATGTTCTATTTGTAACTGTCTAACTCCCACAAAGGGAACAGTGCAGAAAGTTGTCAGCCACAGCCGATTTATAGCATTTGTAGCCACATTTTTAGATGGAGTTTCAGATACCAGATCAAAAAATAAAAGGTGGATGCATTTTATGCCATAACCATTGTTAGACAATCTGCCCTGAGTCATGTAGATAAGAGCTTATACATGTTTAAACATACTTTGTGGGTGGAAAAAAAGGATTTCCTTTTGAACGTGGAAGAAAATACACTTCCTGTCTATACTGTATTATTCAATGTGTTTCCCTGGAATTAAGCAGGTTCTGTCTCTCTGTCCCCCCTTTTTTCTCTATTTCTTCCCCCAATGTCCTGTTTTCCTGTTTTCCTCTCTGTTTGTCTCCGCCTCATATTTTTTTATTAGATCTTGGATGACGGTGGAGATTTAACCCACTGGATTTACAAGAAATACCCCAACATGTTCAAAAAGATCAAGGGCATCGTAGAGGAGAGTGTCACTGGTGTGCACAGGTAGGACCTCAAATTACATGTGTGGCAGCGTCGCCATCTAGTGGTAAAAAATGTTTTCCTGTCACTGTGAACTGTGATTACACAATTAAAAAAAATTATACACCAATCCCTGAAAATAGAATGTTTCTGTTCTGTATTGTAGTCCATCACTAAGTATAACTTTTATAAATTTTCCTTCTTCTGTTCTCTGTGTGTGTGTGTGTGTGTGTGTGTAGGTTGTATCAGCTGTCTAAGGCAGGAAAGCTGTGTGTTCCAGCCATGAACGTCAACGACTCGGTGACCAAGCAGAAGTTTGACAACCTTTACTGCTGCAGGGAGTCCATCTTGGATGGGTATGAGACTGTCTCCTCTTTTGCCTGATTAAAAAACTCCTACACTGGACACAGGTGTTGTTTGGAGCAAACAAGAGTCTCACACACACAATATTATGTCCGCCTGCTCTGCCACCAAAGTGTCGTTATTTGTTCCGACTGTCCTCAGCCTGAAGAGGACCACTGATGTGATGTTCGGAGGCAAACAGGTGGTGGTGTGTGGATACGGAGAGGTAAGTTTGCCTACTCGCTGCTGCATTAACATGCAACAGCCACTAGAGGGCTTTGTGCACAAAGAAAAGAATCATGACTGCAGCAGCTTCTGAGAAAAAACACAAGATCTTTTATAGGACATATTTTGATCCAATGTGCAATGTTATACAACAATCTGTGTGTGTTTTTTTTTTTTTTTTTTTTTTTTTTTTTTTTTTTTTTTTTTGTCCTTTTTTCTGGCACACATGCATAAAAGTTTCATTAAAATTAGCCAGAAGCTCAGATAGTTATATTGTCTCTGCACATGACATTTGATGGACAATATTGTCTTAAGTACTGCTGAGCTATACAGGACTACTATTTATGTTTTATCATGTGATAACGTGATAATCTGGTGACTAAGAAAACAAGTACAAGTTTATTTATATAGGCACTTTTCAAGAACAGACATCACAAAGTGCTTTACAAAGACATTAACATTGATGATATTGAGAAAAATACCCTAAAAACCCACCATACAAAGCACATTTCGTATGCTAAGAAGTATGTAATCCAAGAGTGAGTATATAGTAATCTTAGGCAAAAGCAAGCTTAAAGTCCAAACGGAGGGAGTTCCACAATTTAGGAGCCATCACTTCAAAAGCATGGTCTCTTTTAGTCTTGAGTCTAGAACGGGAAACACTAAGAAAGCCCTGATCACAGATTTGAGAGACCTGCTCGTGGCATAAGGCCGAAGACGCTCACTAATAGTGGTGCGCTTTACTTACACATGTGCTGTCACTAATGTACTCTGTGTTTACACTGTCACCCTCAGGTGGGGAAGGGCTGCTGCGCTGCCCTCAAAGCAATGGGCTCCATCGTCTACGTCACAGAGATCGACCCCATCTGTGCCTTGCAGGCCTGGTAAGACAGAAAACGCGTGCACGCAGTCCGCTTGTTTAGTTACCAGTGACGTACTGGTGGTGTTGTGGGCCAGAAACGCCAAAGTGTTTTTTTGGTCTAATGGCATTTGTCCCTTTTGTTTCTCTGCCATCAGCATGGATGGCTTTAGGTTGGTGAAGCTGAACGAAGTCATCAGACAAGTGGACATTGTCATCACCTGCACAGGTTATTTCTGCCTCTGACTCCCTTCCTATTTGACAATTAGGCATCTGTCACTCTCTCATTTAATTCTGGCTGACACGAATAAACAATTGTGTGTTATAATCGTTTCACAGATGATTAAAAAAAAAACATGTTTGTAAGTTTTGTTGCAGAATTCCCTGAGTTTTGATCAAAATTTCAGATGGAAAGCCTTAATACAAGTCCTGCACATACTGTATCTTGAAAATCCTCTCCTCCCCTCCCCTCCCCTCTTCTCTTTCCTCAGGTAATAAGAATGTGGTGGTGAGAGAAAACCTNCTCCCCTCCCCTCCCCTCTTCTCTTTCCTCAGGTAATAAGAATGTGGTGGTGAGAGAAAACCTTGACCGTATGAAGAACAGTTGCATCGTTTGCAACATGGGACACTCCAACACTGAGATCGATGTGGTCAGTCACCATCTAGTTTAGTTTTTATATATATACTGTGTGTGTGTGTGTGTGTATATATATATGCATTTTTAAAAGTTACATATTTTTTTTTTTTTTAAATTGAAGATGAATACACAGAATTAACTTAGACAAGACAATTCTATACAGCATAATTGACATAATGTTGATGACGATGTCTTCCCCACCCTGAACACCAATTGTTCTTTGTTGTCATGGTAACCAGTGGCTTTGCTGGCATCAGGCTAAGTATCAGGATGTGGCTTACAGAGTTTTACAGGCAATCAGCACATCGCAGTTAGTATGTAACAGAGCAGGAAGCTTTTTATTTTTACACGCCACTATTTTATCAGCTAAAGCTGGCCATGGTGGGGGAAAATGGGATAAAGAGGAAAACGGAATAAAGAAATTGTCAGAGTGAGTGGTAGGAAAGGGAAGAAATGGTTCAGATGTGAGGAAGTTGGTACTTCTTCAAACTTCAGTGTTGGAAAAAGTCAAACGTACTGAGTCAACATGGGAAAAGAAAAGAGGTAATTTGCATAGAAAAAAATCTGCACACAGGTCAAAGTAAAATAGAGAAACATATTGATGGTGATGATGATGATGGTGATGATGATGATGGTCTTCCTAGGCAAGCCTGCGGACTCCTGAACTGACCTGGGAAAGAGTGCGATCTCAGGTGGACCACGTCATCTGGCCTGATGGCAAGAGGATAGTCCTGCTGGCCGAGGTTCGTTCTCTCTCTCTCTCTCTCTCTCTCTCTCTTCAACACACTTACAGTCTCATATATTCATGTTTGTAATGGTGAAGCTAAAATGACAAAGTAAATAAATGCAAGAAAGCCGCTCTAAGAGAACGACGGGTATGCTGCTTTGTTGTTTTGGTGAGAAATTAAAAAAATCTATAAACACTCCATGTTTCACACAACAACAACACAATCTTTCTTTGTTCCTCCTGCTTTATCTGCAGAGAGTTTCGGTTTTACATACTAAGTACCTCATTTTCTGCAACATTTGGCTTCTCCCAGTTCACTTAGTGTAGCTTCTCAAAATGTTCTGGCAGAAACAAGAGTGAAAAATGCAGGAAAACAAATATGAGTTTACTGAGTTTATTAAATTGTCATTTGTTGTATTATTAACCCAGATTTGCTTTTTCAGTTTCATCATATGGCACATAGACATCTTTTTAAACTGTACTTCATCCTGTATTTCATTTTCATTTGTTATTTGCTTATGTATATAGTGTTATATCATTTGCCATCCCATCTTGACTACATTGCTTTCTTTTTTTACATCCTCTTCATATTTTTACCACTTTATCTCATTATTGTCGCTTTTCTAATTTTTGCTTATTTTTATCCTATCTCTTATCTTCTATATGAGTGCTTTTATTAGAACCAATGTTCTTTTTACTGCTGAGCTGACCCGTTTCTCTCATGAAACACATTTCATTGTACCATTGACCATGTGTTAACCTACATATGACAAATAAAATCTGAATCTGAACCCCTTTTTTTTTTTTTTTTTTTTTTTTTTTTTTTTGTCTTTTCAGGGTCGTCTGCTGAACCTCAGTTGCTCCACTGTGCCCACCTTTGTGCTCTCCATCACCGCCACCACCCAGGTAGCAAAGCGGGACAATTTCTAATTTAGATTTTTTAGTTTTTTTTCATACATGACTAGATTTCTTTCCTTCTTTTGTTTTATTGCTTTATTGTCACACCAATAAAGATGTCAGAATAGATAGAAGACATATTTGTGTGTGTGTGTGTGTGTGTGTGTCCCCACTCAGGCTCTGGCTCTGATAGAGCTGTACAACGCCCCAGAGGGACGCTACAAACAGGATGTTTACCTGCTGCCCAAGAAGATGGGTAAGATTTCCTCAAGATGAATGAGCAGGGAAGCGAAACGGAAATGAAGAAGTTAAATATCTGGCTCAGCATGCAGACATATTGCATATTTCTACAGCACAGAATTCCGAGTCGTGTCCCCAGATAGCACACAATTCACAGCAGAGCGGCTCCTCTGCCCATATGTTTGCACATTTACAGCCCACAGCGTGTCTGCAGAATTGCCTGTCACATTTCTTGCCTTTGACTCTGTGGGTGAGACAAGAACACACACATAAAGATGATTAAGGAGCCAAATTTAGGTCACACTGTCAGCAGCACACACTGCCAGAAAGATGATGGAGAGAGGAAAAACATAAAAAAAAGTATGGGAGGAAGGAAGTAGAGACACCAAAGAAGGATGAGAAGAGAAACAGGCTCATCTTCCTTCTGGGAGTTGAAGGATTCATCAGCCACAAACGTCTGGTGAATTTTAGGGTGTTCTCTCTCTTTTCTTCTCTGCAATCTCCATCTTTCTCTCACCCTCCAGATGAGTACGTGGCCAGTCTACATCTCCCGACGTTCGATGCCCATCTTACGGAGCTGACAGATGAACAGGCCAAGTATCTGGGCTTGAACAAGAACGGGCCCTTTAAGCCAAACTACTACAGGTATTCTCACACTTCCAGCAAATTCTGGAGAAAAAAGAGGCAAATGTTAAAGGACTATACCACCCATTTTGCATGTTTGAGCCTAATATATTTGATTTTCATATATGTAAAAAGTTACTGACAATCATTTCCCAAAGGATAAAAACGTATTTCAGCTTTCCTGATATTTTGCAAAATCTCTTAATCTTTCAAAATCAAATATTCAAGTGATACACCCACCTAAAAATCCATGGTTCACCTGCTAATAGTTATGCAGCCTTATGAAGTCACGGTCATTTAAATTTTTTCCATAAACACAGGTCTTCTTTTGGGACTATATTCCCTGGTGGAGACATACATTCACTCTGTGCTTTTTATTGCGCTTAAACGCTAAAATTACATAACTTGGAAAAAAAAAGCTGAACATACATCTTGTTTGCCATGATGGATTACCTATCCCAAGAACGTTTCAAGTATCAGTAAGTTGATTTTAATAGCGTACCAGAATGAACTGAAACCAATGGTGGTCTAGAAGGTAGGAAAAATATTTTTAATTCACCGTTCCAGTGGTATGTTTTGGGAAATGATTGCAAGTAACATTACATGTATGAAAATTGAATATATTAGGCTCAAACATGCAAAATGGGCGGTATGGGTCCTTTAAGTTTTTTGTCTCCCAGCCTCATTTCTGCATTTGGAAGAGCTTTTACCCTGATTTGTTTTCTGTTTAAAGGTATTAAACCAATGATGAGGTTGGGATGAAGAAATACCAATACTCCAAGAACCGCACAGAGATGGAGAGGAGGAAGAGGAGGAGAGGACGGAAGGAAGGAAGGAAAGGATAGTAAACACACCTGCTTTATATACGAGGGAGGGTAGGAGTGCTGACTGAGCCTGAGGGAAAGGGGTCGAAAGGGCGTCGCTTTCCAGCTTTCCCCGCTAACATGGCAGTCATTGTATTTATTCACACTTGACGACAACATTAATTATTCATGGAGCTGCTCCTGCCATTCGCCACTAGCAGGTGCCACGATTAGCAATGTCTTCTGAGAGTTGTTTCATTTTCCCTCTCCTTTGCCATTTCATCACCACCTTCGTTTTCTCTTTAGACGCTCATTTGTGTGTCGAGTTGTACGTAAACCCTCCATCCTGCTTCCCATTGCCAGATCTTTTATTGTTTAACTATCAAAGATAAAACTATTGACTCTAAAAAGATATATACTATATATATATATATATAAAACGTAATTAAAAAATCTGTGTGAATGAAGATGACCTTTGAAGATTTTAGTAACCAACACTTTTTCCGTTCCTTTTTGGTTGTCTTTTCTTTTCTACTTGCGATTTTGTTTTTGTTTTCCTGTAGGGTTAAGTGGGCGGGGTTAGAATAGTGGGAGGGGTTTATGTGGGATCTCAGGGTCCAATCATACCTTGTTTTTTATTTGATCGTTTCATTGAGCTTTACCATTGTGTTTTTAAACCTTTTTTTAATGTGTTTCATCTCTTCAAATCAGCTTGTAGGTTCAGTTCGGTTTTTTTTTTTTTTTTTNTTTTTTTTTTTTTTTTAGTATGACTGGACAGTGATAGGCTCTTTCCACCTGTCACTCAGACACAATGAAACCATCTCATTGGCTATTCTGCTTCTTTTTCATCTTCTGGCAACTCACATGACCCATTGTTGGGAAAAAAAATGCAAAGTATTTCTTTTTTATTCTCTCTTTTCTTTTACAAAAAAGATACTGTATTAGAAGCATGGCAGGTTGTCAGATCATTACAGGGGGTATATATTTAGACATTTATATTGAAATTAAAACTTTGTTTTCTTATTTTTCCTCTCCTGCACCATCTAATAGCATTACTTTTAAAAACAAATGAACATGTCATATGATAAGCAATTTAAATGTTCTAATGATGATACTAAGTGTAATAAATGTACTAAAACCCTCATTTTGAATACTGTGACAGAATATTTACAGAAAGATACCAAATGTACAATAAGTTGCTCTGCCAGTCTGGTACTAGATTACTTCAATCAGGTCCTCATTTAAAAGCATGGTGCTGTTCAGATTTACTGTACTTACTATACAAACTGTAACACTTTGGTACCCGTGGTTATGGCCAAGAGGTACAGGCAGGACCGAAATTCCACCATTACTAACATCTCCACACCTTCGCATTTGCCATCTCTGCAAATTTATGCACTTGCCTTTTAAAGGGAATTTTTCTCCTTTTATTAAACATTTCCTCATCATGTCAGGATGAAATTTTCACTTTTCTTCCTCTCTGGCAGAGTGTTCGATTGCTCTAGTACAATAACTTGCACTCCCCGGCAGCTCTACCCCGACGGTGGGAATTAAAACGTCCTGACAGTCGTTTCACCTGACACGCCTCCACCCCTGAACCAATCAGATTCTCTGCTAGCCTGCAGAGGACTCAGATGCCTGAAACAGCACAAAAACACTCCATAGACCACTGTACTGTACATCATATCAACTTTGGAAGAATTCTGATCTTGAAGGTGTGTAGAACCCCTTACATAGACCTACTGTATGTTTATGTCACCCTGTAATTAAGGGTTCATACTGTGTCAATGTCACACTCCCCTCCAGCAATGTTTGTGCATTTCAACCCACTCCACACCTACTTCTGTCTTCTTGTGCTCTTGAGAATCCCCTTTTAAAGTAGATTAACCTGTTGTCCGTGTATTTGTTCTTACACCCATTTTCTTAAGTCTTATTTTTTCCTTTTCGATGTGAGTGTGTGTTAATAGGTATATGACTGTGAGGGAAAGAGGGAGCTGTGATTATAGGAGATGGTGTGTGTGTGTGTGGGTGAGTCTACATGTGTGTTTCTGTGTTCGTACACTTTCTTTGTAGGCTAGGGTTGCTTAGTTAACAGCTGCCTCAGGATCCTAGCCTGCTCGTTTTAGGGGGAAACCATTTTGGGTGGGACAGGAAGACACCAGCATCATATATGTATATACATACTATATACAGATATGACAACCTTTAAAATTTCGGCAATGAAAGATGAATAAACTCCTGTATTTATTGTTGTAAATCCTCACGCAGTGTGACTGGCAAAAATTCTCAAATGTTTTAAGTTGTCTGAAAAAGAAGAAACCCTATGTGTTTAACTATTTCAAGTGATCATGGTAGATGAGCAATAATGGAAAAAAAAAAAAATCTGTAATCTTAATAAAGATGTAAAAAATTGTAAAAGTCTCGGTGCTTTNGGAAAAAAAAAAAAATCTGTAATCTTAATAAAGATGTAAAAAATTGTAAAAGTCTCGGTGCTTTGTTTCTTTATTGAAGATTTTGAGTTGAAAGGTTTTGGATGCTTGTCAGGGGTTTTAAAAACTTTTACTTCATATTAACCATCTGGAATTGTACTTGAAGTGAATTTGGGATTTGTTTGTCGCCTCAAAAGCTGAACTATAAAAATCATTAACCACACAAAACTACAAAAATTAGTCATGAAAATGTTTCCATTTCCGTTAAACCTGTAAAAACTAGGCCAAAAAAATAGAAAAAAAAACAACATTATTTTGATTTGTTTTGGGATCCTGACACTCATTTCTACAAAATTCTGAGAAAAAAGTGAAATAATTTCCCTACACTGACACTTATTTGAGAATAACTGGACTTAAGGAAATAATATAAATCACTTGATTTAATGACATTTTTTTATAGTGTATCTCACTAATACAGAGCATCATGTTTTTTCTCGGCCCAAAATAATTTCACAGAATCCCAAATTCACCGAAGAAATGGTACTTTCAAGCCTCTATATGTCTTTAAAAAAAAAAAAAAAAAAAAACCTGATTGTGTCACACAAGGCTTTATGTTGAATTTTCTCCTAAAATTCCAGATATATTAATTATTGAAACTAATTAAAAGTCAGAATCTGCATTTGTTGGCTTTCTCCACTTACAGTACTTCAACATGTTCTGAATCATGGCTAACAAGCCAGTATGAAAGGATAAACAATCCTTGTCATTCAATATTTAGATGCTTGATGTGTTCTAATGGATTTCTCTGCTCATACAGCTCTGTGTTTGTGTGTGTGGGAGTGCGAGTGGGGCATTCATGCAGCTGCTGAGGTCTGTCAGAGCTACAATGATCTAATCGGAGTCCTCCCACGCATCTCTGAGCCAGGAGGGATCAGACGGGGACGTCTCCAACATCAACACAGTTCATCTGACTGTAAGCCTTTATTTATTATTGATGCGTAAATCTGCATCACGGGATTAAATGGCTGAATCCACACATATACAGTTGAAAAAAAAAGTTTTTAAGTCACTTTTACTGACATGAGCTGTGATTCAGAAACGTAGAGATGTCAGCACTTATTCTCTCCCTGTTTCGCTTCATCTCTGAGCTTTCACCATTATCATTGGATGCTTTGCTCAAGGGTTTCTCATAGGTACACTTGGGCTGGTGTTGGATTTTAAAGGACCATACTGTCTAGTATATTCAATTTTCATACATGTAATGTTACTGACAATCATTTCCCAAAGCATACTACTGGAATGGTGAATTAAAAATGTTTTTCCTACCTTCCAGACCGTCATTGGTTTCAGTTCATTCTTGGACGTTATTAAAATCAACTTGTTGATAGTTGAAACGTTCTTGGGATAGGTAATCCATCATTGCCAGCAAGACATATATTCAGGTTTTTTTCTTGAAGTTTTGTAATTTTAGTGTTTAAGCTCAATGAAAAGCGCAAAATGAATGTATGTCTCCATTGGGGAATATAGTCCCAAAAGAAGACCTGCGTTTATCGAAAAATTTAAATGACCATGACATAAGGCTGTGTAACTATTAGCAGGCGAAACATTGATTTTTAAGGTGGGTGTATCGCTTGAATATTTGATTTTGAAAGATTAAGAGGTTTTGCAAAATATCAGAAAAGCTGAAATATGGTTTTATCCTTTGGGAAAAGTTCGTCAATAACGTTACATGTATGAAAATTGAGTATATTAGGCTCAAACATGCAAAATGGATGGTATGGTCCTTTAACTCTCCCCCTTTCCGGGATGTTTTTCTGGTTTATCCTTTATGTTAATTCTTCATCAGACTTGAATCTAAATTGATTGTAACCCCTGGCAAATAATTATTTAACCATGAAGAAGCAATCTCCCTTGACACCTTGATCCCACAGAAGCTCACGCCCACATTCCACTCATGTCACCTTCAATGCTTTTCACAGTAAGGGGTATGAGTGTGGCAGTCCACAGCAACCCCCACTTCCACTCATCAATAATTCACTTGCTCCACTGAGGGGGAACAGCCAAACATGGAAGTGTCTAAAAGAGCAAAGCATCATCCGTTCATCATTACTGTATCATAATTTATTTGACATTCAATTGTGTTCTTGTATTAGTTAGCTGCAGCATTGGAATAAGTCCAAAATTGCCACATGAACTTAATTTTGTCCATTGCATATAAGCAAAAATACAACATCTAAGAATTTTTCAATTTCAGTTTTTCAATTTTTCAATTTCAGTTTTTATACTGTTTGATCCCAGTCAAGTGCATCAGCAGAGTCTTTGAAGAACAAAGTGGCAACTAAATACGCCATAAAATAGTCTACTGTCAAATTTACATCAGTATCTTAATTTAGGAACAATTAATGGTGGTTTTTCAATTTCAAGTAGTGAAATTATTTCTAAAGAGGTTTTATTCCAGTGGTGTGTGGTCAGGGCCAGCAAGGCCTTCTCTGCTGGCCTAGAGATTGTCAGAATCATCAAATTATATTTTTATAATTTAATATATATTTTATTAATGCTATATGTATTTTATAAAGTTTGTTCCCATCAGTTTTGTTATTAACGTCATTTCATCCCTACGATACTCTCTCCCTCAGTTGCGCTGCTTCCAGTGCAGCTCATATAAATTAGAGTTTTTGTCCAATCAGATTTTCCCCCTGTGCTGTCTCCGGGTACAAAAAATCTAGCCTGAGGCTTCAGAATCTGGAGTGAATCCCCTCTGCTATTCAAGCAAATGGGACGATGTTGTTGATTGTCATATNTCAGAATCTGGAGTGAATCCCCTCTGCTATTCAAGCAAATGGGACGATGTTGTTGATTGTCATATAACTTAACCAATCAGATTTCCAGTTTGCCATGTTGGGCGTATTCTTTTACACGTCAGGGCCTTCTAGCTGCCTTGGTTTACGTCATCGGAGTACAGCATTATGCTAACAGCTAAACAGCCTGCCAGAAATTCATCAGAAGAAGAANGTCATCGGAGTACAGCATTATGCTAACAGCTAAACAGCCTGCCAGAAATTCATCAGAAGAAGAAGACAGCCGGTTAGCTTAGCTAACTCAAATAAACCTAGCTAGCACGTAACGTAGCATTAATGTTTATCTATCCATCCATCCATCCTTTATCCTCCGCTTATCCGGGTCTGGGTCGCGGTGGCAGCGGACTAAGTA
Organism: Lucifuga dentata; assembly: GCA_014773175.1. Lineage (NCBI taxonomy): Eukaryota > Metazoa > Chordata > Actinopteri > Ophidiiformes > Bythitidae > Lucifuga > Lucifuga dentata. The sequence goes on from VXCM01001814.1 coordinate 144,209, forward strand.
GACCGGTCCACGCGTTTATCTAATCTTTCTTTATTGACATTTAGATTTTTAGATATAGTGCTTTAGATTTGTTTTTTAGATTTTACTTAACACTGTTGTTTTTTTTAACGCACAGTGGCTGAAGGAGGAGAAGAAATGGATTAATGGATTAACTGACAACGCTTTTTTTCACATTTTGGAACTGAAACGCACCGATAATATACAACCGTGTCGTTAAACTCTTTCTAAAGACAGAAAGGAGGATGGACTTTGTCTTCAGATGATGAGCAGCTTTGGTAAATCTGATGGATTTTTATGGAGAAGCCTGTTGAATCTGATTGTGTTATGTGTGTTTTACAGCATTTTTGCTTACTTGCTGGTCGTATGAGTAAATGTGATGGTTGTTGTGAGTTTGTTCTTGTTTCTTTGGTAATGACACTGATTTAGGCTATGCCATGTTTATATGTGATGCAGCATCCTGTCGTAATGCATAATAATGCTACATCCTATTCATGTCTCTGCAGTTAGTGTGTCGTAACTGACAGAGGTGTTGATCCTCGTGTCAAATCACTTTATTCCACTCGATAAAGGTTACTGTCACTGTGAATATGGGCTGGTTACGTCTAATAACAGCAGCATATAGTGTCATGGTGAGGTTATTAGAAGGTGGTTTAATTGCGGGAGGATCGCATGGAAGGTGTAGGTGTAAAATGCACGGTCCGCCACTGTTTTATAAACAAGAAATTCAAAAGTTTGTCAGCAAGATTTGCCAATTATTATTGAATTAGTAAAACACTATAGATAATTTTTTGATACAATAAATTATTCTGGGAAAAAAGGACTTTAAAATATATATATATATATATATATATATATATATACCCACTGGATATTTACAACCCACGTGTAATAGAATGGTATTTTTTCATTTTAAGAAAACATCATAAAGGATTTAAAAATAATTTTTACCATACAAAATGAAAAATACTATATGTTTATATATACTATAAATAATTGATTTGTTTTTTTTTAAATACATTGATTAAATGAATGATTTAATAAAATAAAATGATTAAACAATTGACAGAATTATTCATTCTATCATCACATAATTTCTGGAATGAAAATTTATGCAAGATTAGATAATTTCAAATGTTAGATGTTTAAATCCTCAAATGTGAAATCTGGTAACTTTACAGCAGTTTTTAAAAGTTCTGATATATTTTTACATGCACATAATGTTGTTAACTACTAATCTTCATTAATTAACTTTAATTATAGGATTCATTTAGGATAATTGATTTTTTTTTTTGTTTACAACAAACACCTTTAAAAAGCTGTCAGACATTTGCTTGATTAATCCTGTGTGACACCACGTGGTTTTCTGGGACGTGATGCTCCCTTTGCAGATTTCAGATCGGTCCTCTCCTGATCTCAATTGACCCCGCCCTTCCGGGCCGATCACGGACAGCGAATCAAACTGACCGGGGGCAGGAGGAGGAGATCCTCAACTTGGACTCTGGAGTCAGCGCGCCTGGTGCGGTGCAGTCTGAGCTCCTCACCGGCCCGGTATGCGCGATCCACGCCAGAGGAAGTGACCGAGTGAGCGTGAAAGATGCAGGCGGAGGACATGGAGGTACCTTTCATTAATAACCTTAACGATAACGGCGACAGACTGAGGCCGAAAGGGAAAGATGTGTTCAAGGAGCAGCAAAAGGAGTCGGAGGTAAATCCGAGAGGCGTTTGTGTGCAGTCGGCTACTACAGCACCTGTCGTCGTTTTGGCATAGGAGCGCATTGGAGGGGTGTGTCCATGTGTGTGTTGGTGTGTGTTGTTTTAGGGGAGCTTTCAGGTTCTTTTCATGCAGGAGAGCCTCGGCTTTAAGCAGACAGACAAACAGAGATACAGGCAGACAGACAGGCAGGGAGACAGGCGGACACCGAGGTGTTATTTTGGATACTGTCTCCTATAAATATCCCCGCGGTAATCCTACAGCGTGGAGAATGCAGGAGGTGAAATGTGACTGCAGATGTCAAATCACCACAACAAAAATATCCTGATGTCGTGTTCCCTTAATATTCCTGCAGGAAGTGCTGGGATTTAAATAATAATGATGGTTTTCTCAGCACAATATACCTTAGAATATTGTTATTATATTCCTGTATGCTCTTATAGTTTTCATTTGGCATTATATTATTTCCAAATTTATTGAAGGAATACTGGCATCTATGAAATCCATGAATAATCGATTGATTGGAAGGAAATCAATATCCAATTTGATAATCTTATTTATTAAAGACATTTTTTAAATCACATATACCAAACATTTGCTGTTGATCTACTTTGTTGGCTCAGCAAATAAGAAAATTTGAGACGGGATTTGCTCTAATTGTATCTAGTGATGACCTATCTGACATTTTCTAGGATAAATGATTGATTATTCAGCGTTTCTATAGCCTGATGTTCATAGCCTGATAATTTCATTTCAACTCAGTCTCGCTCAGGATTTGAGAAGTATGCTGCAGATTGGATTATTTGCTTGTGCAACGGATTTTCAGCTGTTACCAGAAATGGTCACAGTTAAAGATGAAAAGATATTTTATCATGGAAAAAATGTCTTGGTTGATTTTATGTACATATGTTAGTTTAAACCAGGTAATAATCTATAGGGCATAGATTTTAGAATCATATTTGTATTTATGCTTAGTAATATGTAATCTAACTTGTCGGGGGGGGGACAGTCCCACGGTTCCAGTTTTCCAGTTGATTTTATGTTTAGGTGAGTGTTTTGATTGAGCCTTTGAAATATGGATCATCAGGAACTTATAGTGCACCATGCTGTAAAGTCACTATGCTCACTCTTTGTGAAAACATGAGACAAAGCATGGCTCAGCTGAGGCCCTTCAGGCTTTCTGACCACACATAACTGTCTGAGCCAATGTCCTGTCAGTGTCTGTATGAGCACGCTGAATGAATTTGAGGGAACTGGAGCATATTCCTTCTGCAGCAGGTGGATTCTGGGGCAGGGGGGTGGGTGTCGGGGCATTGATGGNGTGGGGGTGAACAAGGAACATAGCATGAACTAAAGCACTTAATGCCAAAACTTTGCGTTAATGCTGGTTTCTGTCAAAACCAGTGTCTTTGTTGCAATAATGCCTGTTTGTTGGAGGTTTGATCCATCCATTTTGAATCTATTTTTATTCCATTAAAGGACAACACCATGCATGTTTGAGCCAATATATACTGACAACCTTTTCCCAAAATATACTATTTGGTTGTAAATTTTAAAATAGTTTTTCCTACCTTCCAGGCTGCCATTGGTTTCAGTTCATTCCAGCAAGCTGTTAAAATCAACTTGTAGAGACTTGAAATGTGCTTGAGATACATGCATCACAGCGAACACAATATCTATTGTTTTTTGTCAAAGTAACTTTATTTAAGCGTTCCAACCTGGAGCTCAATGAACATGAAGCCAATGTATGTCTCTGCCAAGAAAAATAGTCCCAGCTTTTGTAGAGAAATTAAAAACAACCATCCCTTCTACATTTGGACTTACATGTTAGCAGGTGAAACACTGAATTTTAACGAACATTTGATTTTGGAAAATTATGCGATTTGGAAAAAATAAAAGAAACCTAAAATACAGGTTTATATTTTGGAGATTGTCAGTAATGTAACATGTATGCTGGTTGGGCTTAAACGTACAAAATTACCGTTATGGTCCTTTAACAGTATGTCTGTCATCTGTCTGTGCATGTGGCATATGCTAGTAGGAGCAGAGGTGTTCAGCCTTGGCTTTGTGCCGTGTGTTTGCACACTGATGTTGTGCCGAGTGTGTGAGTGGAGACATTGTGCCAGTTTGGAGGCAAGGACAGCTTGTGTTATCAGCTGGCAACAGAGAGCTGAGGCTGGAGAGAGAAAGGGAGCGTGGGATTGGGTGACTGGAAGGAGAAATGGGGGGGAGAGAGTTGGAAAGAGCAATCTCTTCAGTTTTTTTGTTTTTTTTTNAAGGAGAAATGGGGGGGAGAGAGTTGGAAAGAGCAATCTCTTCAGTTTTTTTGTTTTTTTTTTTGATTTTCCTCTTTATTTTCTAAGACATTGCTCAGGGTAAAGATGACATAATTATGTTCCACTGTCTAATATCTACAGGACAAATTATATTACTGTTTAGTCTTAAAGGACCATGCCAGTGATTTTGCATGTTTAAGCCCAGTAAATACTGCCTGCATACACATTACGTTACTGACAACCATTTTCCAAAATATAAAACCATATTTTAGTTTTCTCATTATTATGTCAAATCCCCTCATCTTTCAAAATCAAATGCACCCACTTTAAAATTCAGTGTTTTTCCCATTGACATGTATGTTCGAATGTATACAGTACAGTCGCTTTTAATTTCACGGAAAAAGCCGTCTTTTCCTGGGACTATATTCTCTAACAGAGACTTACATTTTCTTCCATGCAGCAGCTTCGTTTGGTTTGCTGTGATGGATTACCGTATATACTCGAGTATAAACTGAGTTTGTATTCCCAAATTTCACAAAAAAAAAAAAAAAAAAAAAAAAAAAAAATCGAGGGGTCGGCTTATACACGACAAATTCAGTTTCGATCCCAGAGAAGGAAATTTCCAGGGATGGATATACTACCTATTACCACTGCCTATGGAAAATAGTTTAACTCATACCTTAGGATGAGATATTTCCTGACAAAACATTATATCCTGCACATTTTGCGGTGGCCATTTGTGGAGGCCAGTAAGCGCTGTTGTGATTGGTCAGTTACAGTAATCAGCTGCTGAAATAAATATCATGTTTACNGCCAGTAAGCGCTGTTGTGATTGGTCAGTTACAGTAATCAGCTGCTGAAATAAATATCATGTTTACAGTACATGGATTATTTTCAGAAAATCACAGGAATACAATGAAAATATCCAGAAAAACAACTAATTTGCTAAACAAATAAACTGATGGAACAACATCAGGGGCTCGGCTTATACATGAGATCGGCTTATACTCGAGTATATACGGTAGTTATCTTAAGCGTGTTTCAAGTCTCTACAAGTTGATTTTAATAGCGTACTAGAATGAACTGAAACCAATGGTGGTCTGGAAGGTAGGAAAAACAATTGTAAAATGTACCACTCCAGTAGTAGTTGGAAAAATGGTCAGCAGCTTCTTCAATTCTGAGTCAGCAGTGGGCAGTAAACCACCATTTATCCTCTGAGAGTCGTTCACACCTCATTCACATGACTAACAACTTCAACGAGCCTTATATGACTCTTTCATGACCTAATTAGCAAGGAGTCACCTGGCTCAATGTGTGAATGACTCTCAGAGGATAAATGTCGGTTTAATGATTCAATAAGAATTGAAACAGACATTTTAGGTACTGTCTCTTTAAGTCTCCCCACCTCTCTCTCTTGAAAAGCCTTCTCTGTTCTGATTGGCCAGCTGCACACCTAACCAGGTGTGCAGGCAGGTAAATTAACATATGTTACACGTTGACGTCATCGTGTTGCAGAAGTAAAGAACTAATCAAAAACACGTTGAAGAAAGTTCAGAACCTATGGGTTTTATTACTGAATTCTGTAGGCGTTAACCTCAACATTTGCAGCTTTGGCTATGATCCACACTTCCACAAATTACACAATAAAAATGAACAAAAATAACCCTATATATATTTAATTTAACTTGTCTGGTTAGAAGATGAAGCAGTTTGGAAGACTGCAGATTATTAAAAAAAAGTCAATCCTCCAGCAACCTTTGATTTTTCATTGACATGATGACATGCCCGACCACCATGCTTCCATCTTCTCAAGAGATATCTCCAGAAAAAAAAAAAAAAAAAAAANAAAAAAAAAAAAAAAAAAAACTGTACATCATCTGATTCTGTCTTTGCAGTTTGTAAAAAAAGGAAAGCGAGGCATCAGACAGACCCTCAGGCTTTCTCCATCTGTGCTTCAGAGCTGTGGGTGATTTAGTTGAATCATCTATGCTCCCAAGTGGTTCTCATTTCCTCATTTACAAGTACAGTAATAACATCAAATCATATACCTTGACTTTAATGTCTTAAATAAACCCGGTGACCTACTGTATTCCAGTTCCTGTTGCAGCATGAGTTATGAGCACGTGTAGTTATTTAACCAGGATCGCTGAGTAAGACCACATCCTTATTTACAGTCCCGGCTCATTGGAGGTTCCACAGGGTTAAACACATCTGAGCTTCTCAGAGCTGCTGGGAATGTCTCTCGGTTCTTATTAATGCGAGATGAATTTTTAACAGTTCCTTTAGGGAAATTTATGACTTCACATCCTCCCACCCAAAAGTTAATGGGACTAAAATCAAGCCAGTGCTGGGTTGGTGCTTTCATGAAGCCAGGCTCACATTTCCATGTGTTTTAGATTTGAACGGTTATGAAACAGGATGGAAAGTTCCCGTACAAGAAACTAGAAGTCAGCAAACACACGAAACAGCTGCACTGATGGAGGATTGTGTTGTTTGTTTGCAAATACTTTTTGGCTTTGAGAGCATTTTTAGAAACCTAGCTCGCCGTAGAAATGCGCTGTCAAACAACCCGAGGTGATGTGTGATGGATTTTTCTATCTGTCTGTATCTGTTTCTATCTGTCTATCTGTATCTGTCTGTTTTTCTATCGTCTGTTGCCTCTGACGTCCTTGGTTCCTTGGTGGACCAGCAGCTTTTTGGGCCCTGACAGGCAGCCATTTTGCTGACCAAGAGTCAGGCTGTTTGCTGTGGAAATTCATACTCATTGATTTGAGGTTCCCCTCTGTCCTGGGCTGGTGTTTTACCCTCAAAAATGTCAATATGATATTAAAATGCACAAACAGTTACCATTAAACTCAGGATCAAAGACTGTTTGCTCATGCACTGGACCCATGCTTTGTATGAACGCAGTGACACCTTATGATCTGTTATCATATCCTGTAAACTGTTTATACAGATTTGATGGAAGAATTTGTATTACACTACTGTACAAAAGACAATTTTGGTCTTTTTTTCTTAAATTGATGGATCACAGGCTCTTCAATGGGCTTAACTGAGCATATGAGAGCAGATTAAACACTTTTCGCCACATTAATCAGACACCTGCTGGTGAATTTCTCATGGACTTGTGCTAATCACAGGGTGCAGCTTAAACCGGAGCTGTGAGAGACCCTCGACTCCTGCCCTCCTCTTCCTCACTCCTCCCTCTGTGTCTGCAGCACTTTTAGTTGTCTGGTGGCTGGATGGACAGCTTTGTTAGATAACAGCATCCTGTAACTGTTCCCTGAGTCTGAGGAAAGCATTAGCCGTGTGTGTGTCCCTGTCACTGTGAGGAGATCTGGATATTTGTTGCAGCGGTGAAACAAAGAAAGTGTCTAAAATATACAGTGAGAACACAAAATTGCATAAAGAAAGTTTGGCTATCACATAAACTTTACAACTTAAACAGAGAACGTTGGCTTCTCTCCCAAGCTTTCCACAGAAAATCAGCAACAAAGAAGCTTCCCCTCCTAAAACACAAACCTAGCCTTCGGTAATCATTCAGCCAAAAGAAATCTGCTTTGATTGAAGAGATTTTATGAAAAAATACAACCCTTAAATAGTCACAAAGAACAATAAAACATAAAATGAAACTTCATTTTCTATCTCTTGTAACCCACATAACACAGTCTCTCCTCTGGTACAACATTAAACATGCCTGTTTCAACAGATAATGCTAAAGTACCTGAGCACAACTGTGCACATAAAGATCTTTGACTTTTAGTTAAAGGACCATACCATCCATTTTGCATGTTTGAGCCTAATATATTCAGTTTTCATACATGTTCGTTACTGACAATCATTTCCCAAATGATAAAACTATATTTCAGCTTTCCTGATATTTTGCAAAATCTCAATCTTTCAAAATCAAATATTCAAGCGATACACCCACCTTAAAATTCAATATTTCGCCTGCTAATAGTTATGCAGCCTTATAAAGTCATGGTCAATTAAATTTTTCAATAAATGTAGATCTTCTTTTGGGACTATATTCCCTAGTGGAAACATACATTAACTCCACGCTTTTTATTGCGCTAGTAATAGTAGTGGTAGTATTTCCGTGCCTGGAAATTTTGGTCTGATTTGAATTACTGGACTATAAGCCGACCCCCGATTTGCATTGTGAAATTTGGGGAAAAAAAACTCGGTTTATACTCGAGTATATACAGTACTCTGAATGTCCTCAATGTCACACCATAATCATATTGACCATTGAAAACAAAGATTTAATCTCTCTTGCCCAAGGGTGACCATGTGACGCATCCCAGTCTCTGAGTGAAAAAAACTGTAAATGAATAATCCTTGCTGTTCTCCAGCAGCCAATCCAAAACTCCAACAGCAGAAAACACTGTTGGTGAGGCTCCAGCAAAGCTGTGACAGAAGCTGAAGTGTGTGTGGGTGATGTGTGTGACCGCAAGTGGAGTACAGAGTAATGGTGTGTGTTTTTGGACGTCAGTGATCAGCTGAGTGTTTTCTGCTCATTTTTCTGGATTCAGTATGTGTTTTGTCTTTTGTGTCCACAGAGCTCCATGGAGTCTCCCAACCTGGAGTTTGAGTATGGAGACACGGACAGCCTGACTGCCGAGCTCTCAGGTAGGATGACCAGCTCCTAAACTCAAAACAATAAAGAATAAAAAAACAAAAGACTTTTCTTTTCATATCCATTTAAGAATCCTAAATCAGAAATTGAAAAAGCAATTTGTTGCTTTGTTGTTCATTTACAAATCTAACATTAAAAAAAAGAATAATGACCTCTTTTTCGTATTTTCGATTTTATGCTCAAATTAAAAATAGAAAATGAGAAAACGGGCCACGTCTGAACTTGATTTTTATATTTAAAGGACTATACCATCCATTTTGCATGTTTGAGCCTAATATATTCAGTTTTCATACATGTTCGTTACTGACAATCATTTCCCAAATGATAAAACTATATTTCAGCTTTCCTGATATTTTGCAAAATCTCTTAATCTTTCAAAATTAAATATTCATGCGATACACCCACCTTAAAAATCNATTTTTAACTACCCTAAGGACTGCCAAAGAACAATATATTCACCTGAAGAATATTGGAATAATTTATGAGTTTTATTGGTTTCACAAAGACTGAACACTCTCAAAATATTTACTCTCATCAGAAAATCTCAAGACTGATATTCTTTGATGAATGAGGCCAATGTAACTTAGTAAAGGATTGCCAAAAGCAATAGCATCATATAGCAGTTTTGAAAAAATTCTACAGTGTTTAGGTTAAAGCTACAATCAATAATTATCATTAACAGATACAAGCAGGTATGACTGCAGCCAGGCACAAAGATTCCAATGAAATGGTGAGGGGAAAACACTCCATTTTCTAAGGAAAATCATCAACTAAGTACATAATAGTTCAGAAGTATAACAAAAAATTAAATTTCAGTTGATGATTTAGGTGCCACACGGTTTGCCAAGGTAATAATAACTTACCCCTATACCCCTATAATATCCTGAGTATTAAAATGTTGATGACTGATCCTACTGTTTATATATATCTATATCTATATATATATCTATATATCTAGATATATAGATATATATATAGATATATATGTATATATATATAGATATATATAGATATATATAGATCTATATCTATATATATAGATATAGATTGATAGATTTTTTTTTTTTTTAGCTCAAACTGCCATCTCCAGTCTAGTTTATTGTATCAGCAATGGTTCTCAAACTGTGGTGTATATACCATTGGTGGTACTAGAAGCACTGCCTAGTGGCACAGAAGATAAATGGAAATTTCCAGGAATGAAAGCGATTAAAATCTGTGGCAGTTCTGTTATTTTGACACCCTATTCTCACATAAAACAGGTGTGATTATGAAATCATTTTTAGTTATGCTATTATTTTGTGGAATATAGCTTAGAATATGATATGTTCTTCCTGTAAACTTCTCGGTTTTATGCAAATTTGGGCCAGCAGGCGTGCAGGGAGAAAAGATGAATAATGGCGTTGACGTGAAGTCAAAACGGTTGTTCTGGCTTGTGGTTGGCAAGCAGCAGCTGATTTGCTGAAACACTGAGTCACATTGGTAGTCACAGTCATGGTGGATTTCTCGCTCCGGCTCCTCCGAGACAAAGAATTGACGACTCCTCTCACAACAGGAGGTGCATGGGGATCACATGGCAACGTGACAAAGCCTTTATCAGCAACTCAGAGAGCGAAAGCTGGTTTTTCCAGTAAAATGCTGATAGAAAATAAAGTGTCTTTGCCTTGACTTTGGTTTTGTTGTGTTTGTCTGCAGAGCTCTACAGTTACACAGAGGAGCCGGAGTTTGCCCTCAACAGAGACTACTTTGAGGAGGACTTCAGGAGCCATGGTACCGTGTGTGTGTGTGTGTGTGTGTGTGTGTGTGTGTGTGTGTGTGTGTGTGCATGCATGTCAGTATACGGCATATTAAATGGCCTTGGATAAGGTGGTTGTTGTTTGCTCATCCCTTAATGTGTTTAGATGAAAGAGAGAGACAGAGAGAGAGAGGGAGGGACAGAGAAGGAGACAGAGAAGAAGAGAGAAGGCAACAAAGATAGAGAGGGAGGGAGACAGAGATAGACAGAAGGAAAGAGAGAAGGACAGGGAGAGAGACGGGGAGAGGGACAGAGAAGGAGAGAGAAGTCAACAAAGAGAGAGGGAACGTGAGAGAGGGAGACAGACAGAGAGAAGGAGACGGGAAGAGAGAGAAGGCAACAGACAGAAGGAAAGAGAGAGAGAGGGAGATGGGGAGAGACGGGGAGAGGGGCACAGAAGGAGAAAGAAGGCAACAGAGAGAGAGAGACAGAGAGAAGGAGAGAGAGAGATGGGGAGAGCGACAGAAGGAGAGAAGGCAACAAAGAGAGAGAGAGGGAGAGAGACGGGGAAAGGGACAGAAAGAGAGAGAAGGTAACAGAGAGAGAGAGAAGCAGAGAGACAGACAAACAGACGGAGACAGAATGAGAAAGGTAGTGAGACAGAGAGAAGGAGATAGACAGGTAGGCAGACAGAAAGAAGAATAAAGGATTGCAGGTGTGTGTTGTTTGGCCTCTCATTGGTTCACAGGGAGAGACGGAACTCACCTGTCAGCAGTGATTTTGAGAGACATGAAATAGGGTCTCACACACACACACACACACACACACACAGTNAGCAGTGATTTTGAGAGACATGAAATAGGGTCTCACACACACACACACACACACACACACAGTGCTCTGAATGTCAGTTTGGCTCAGGGTTATTGTTGGGTTTGTGTTGATAACGTGTTCCTTAACCTTGAAGGTTAGCTAAACAAAGTGTTCTCAGAAACGTACATTTTTACTGTTGTTACTTTGAAATCAGATGTACAAAAAAATATTCATCAATAATGACATAATAATAATTCATTGTATTGCAAACATTTTCTTCCTCTGGGTGTATTTTGGTAGTTGCACATATTAAGCTTTGATGCCATAAATGTGACTTCATTTTGAGTTTATATTTTAATACATTAGATCCAGATCGATATACAGATTCTGGGCTCCGTTGTAACTGGTGATCAGTAATATTGGTAATGTGTGTGTGTGAGTGAATGATGTAGTGTGGGGTGTTGTTAAGGTGCAGAAAAGCAAACCAAAACTCCAAACAAAAGGTAAAAGGAGTCCAGCATGGNGGGTGTTGTTAAGGTGCAGAAAAGCAAACCAAAACTCCAAACAAAAGGTAAAAGGAGTCCAGCATGGAGCAGAGAGCCCCACACTGAGTGGCTGCAGGGTCTTTTATGAGCCAGGAGCTCTGGGCCCAGGTACTCCACATCAGCCTCTCAGTCAGGACAGAGTGTATTAACATACACTTATCTACTCTCCCCTGTCCACACTAATGGGTATTTTACAAAATGCATATTTTCATCTGCGTTTTGGCCTCTCATCCACACGCAAACAGTGTTTTAGGCCACTAAATTGGAGATTTTTTAAAACAGCTTCTAAAATGCAGATTTCTAAAACCTCTGCTTTTTGTGTATCTGTGTGGACATGAAAAACAGAGCATTTGGAAAATGATGATGTCAGAACTAAACTCGCGCATGCAACCTGTTGCTTTGAGTCATGAGCATGTGCCAGAAACGCTAACAACAACAGTGGCGGCGACCGTGTACCGGTTTCTTTACATTTGGTTAGCAATAGCAGTCGCAACTTTACAAGCTAACTTGGCTTTGCTGCACATTACATTACTGCTCAGAGTGTTCTTCTCTGTTATTTGATCTGTCGTTGATTCAGACTTTATCGCCACCTGCTGGCCCGGCATGCGCTTGTAGCCATTTGAGTGTTCTCTTGTGGACAGAGATATTTTGTAAAACGATGCTTGTGTGGACATAATTTTTTTTTTTAAAATGGTGGGAGAAAATATCCGTTTAAAAAAATATCCGTATTAGTGTGGACTAGGCCTCAGAGCAGGGGCTGTCACAGTTTGTCTGTTTATTTATTATGAACACACTGAGACAAATTCCCCTCAGCTGTAAGTTGACAGGGAAAAGCATTAAATTGAACTGAATTGAGTTGTGGATTTAATTCACGCATGTTTTATAGTTGCTTCCTTCTTTTGTTCGTATCATCTGTTCTCCATCATCACTGATGCACATACAGCTGTCTTCACTTTTTATTCCTGGAGGCTCAGTCTGAGTTGTCCTCACTGCCAGACTAACGTGTTTACTGTAAACTCTGGGTAAAAGTGTCTCTTCAGCAGTACAACGACTTTTGTAGCTCAATTTGTGTTGCGTAGGTCATGGGTCTCTAACGACCTGATGTATGTAAGAATGGATAGAAAACAACTCATGCATTTAAGGGTTAAACAAATAAAATAACATGAAAAATAAAATATGATTTTATGCTTTATTCATCAGAAAACTGGAGATGTGAATGGATTGATGTTGTAGCGGTGCTGGTAGCCCTTGCTGATGATGGCAGGAAGGAGTGGCTACACTGTTAGCCCAGAATCTGTTTCAAATTAAAAAATCCATCGTATTTTACTTAATAATTTAAAGACTACATTACTTAGACATTTTAAGTAGATTGTGCTAATTCCAAATNATTTTACTTAATAATTTAAAGACTACATTACTTAGACATTTTAAGTAGATTGTGCTAATTCCAAATAATCACTTTTGCACTAGTATCTTTAAGTTGAATACATTTTAAAAAATGAAGTTTTGGCCAGGGCCACGCGGCTTTATCAGCACTGCAGCACCTCATTGGCTGCCTCATGGTGAGCTTGATTTTCACTGGCAATAAACAAGTCTGGGTAAAGTTACACTAACAGAAAACCATAATGGGAAAAAAACAACTTTGAATCTTTTTCAATCTTGTTTTTAATTTATTTTTTTTAAAGTTTGTTTTCTGTATTTCACTCAAGTCATCTTCTCTTTTAACAACAGCATGGTGGTTAACACTGTTGCCTCATAGCAAGAAGGTTCTGGGTTCTATTCCTGGCTGGAGCGGGGCCTTCTTTTCTGGGTAGAGTTTGCATATTCTCCCCGTGCTTGTGTGGGTTTCCTCTGGGTGCTCCGGTTTCAAGCTACTTAAAATGTCTGAGTAATGTAGTCTTACTTTAAATTATTAATTAAATTAAATGGATTTTTAAATTTGAAACAGATTCTGGTTTAACAGCGTGGTAGCCCTTGCTGATGATGGGTAGCAAGAAAGGAGTGGCTAGAGACACCAGAACAGTATTGGAGATGTGAGTGGATTGATGTTTTAGCAGCGCTGGTAGCCCTTGCTGATGATGGGTGAGTATTTCCACCCCTGGAAATTTCCTTCTCTGGGATCAAATTTGAATTTCTCATGTATAAGCCGACTCCTTGATTTGCTTTGTGAAATTTGGTAATGAAAACTTGGCTTATATTCAAATACATACGGTAGTTCACATTATTTCTTTCACCGGTGTCTGTGTGTAAAAAGCCGCATAGAGTGTAATTTTAGTCTTAAAAACTTTATTAAAAAAACTGCATGATGAAGGGAGGAAGAGCATAAAAAAAAGACTGCTGCCACAGAGATATCAGAATCAGATTTATTGCCAAGTAGGTTTTCACATATGAGGAATTTGCTCTGGTGCTTGGTGCTCAGGAAGGAAAAGAAAAAATATACAAGATAAATACAAATATGTGATCAAAAAATGTACATTATACAAAGGATGTGCGTTAATGTAGCGCATAGAGTCCAATGGTTGTAGAACTTACGTTGTAAGCGAATGAATGTAATGTAACGCGAAGTGACTGGGTGTGTGTGTGTNGGGGGTGGTGCAGTCAGGGGCAGTCTCTGGTCTGACTAATGAGGCCAACTGCAGTTGGGAAGAAACTGTTTTTGTGGCGTGACGTTTTGGTCTTGATGGACTGCAGCCTCCTTCCAGAGGCACCAGGATTTGTTGCTGTTATAACTCACCCTGGTGTGTGAAGGTCTGCAGCAGTCCTCACAGAAGCTGATGTAGAAAGTCACAGCCTCTGTGAACTTGTCCAGACTGTTGGTAGTGGTCCTGAAAACGTCCCAGTCAGTGCAGTCCAAGCACGCTTGCAGGTCCTCTGTAGAATGTATTCCTCTGTACTGCTAAACTGTCAAACACACTTTCATAATTTATGTTTGTGTAATAAAGCAGGACATAAACACAAGGGTGCAAAACACAACTACATTAACATATCTTGGACAAATGTCATCAAAGTCAAGTGCTTCGTTGGATATGAGTTTAAAGGACTATACCATCCATTTTGCATGTTTGAGCCTAATATATTCAATTTTCATACATGTAACATTACTGACAATCATTTCCCAAAGGATACAACTAGAACAGTGAGTTAAAAAATATTTCCTACCTTCCAGACCACCATTGCTTTCAGTTCATTCTGGTACACTATTAAAATCAACTTGTTGATACTTGAAACGTTCTTGGGATCGGTAATCCATCATCACGAACAACATGTGTATTCAGGTTTTTTGAAGATTCATAATTTTAGTGTTTAAGCTCAATAAAAAAAGCATAGAGTGACTGTATGTCTCCACCTGGGAATATAGTCCCAAAAGAAGACCTGTGTTTATCAAAAAATTTAAACGACTGTGACTTCATAAGGCTGCGTAACTATTAGCAGGTGAAACATCTATTTTTA